>JAXGGS010264844.1:0-14770 GCA_035585475.1 Armandia brevis | reverse complement strand
CCCCCCCCCCCCCCCCCCCTGGGTGTTGCGAGATGAAATTCCTATAGTTGTTCAAATTACATAGGTTGCAGCTGTGAAATATGGACAACTATGGCAAACCAACATATGCCTCCACTTCTTCATATTGTGGTAATTGGTAATATATAGATAATATGAACCACCAGGTCTAACAATTGCCAGACTAGGGATAAAAGGACAAGTCAATGATAATTCATAGGGGGGTGTTGGAAACCGAACTCAATTCATAAAATACTTTTTGATATAAATTTTTTGGCAGAACTGTCAGTTACAAGCTTATTTTATGCAGAATAATGCACAGGATTTTTTTTTATATATACAAATTTAGTACTTCAGTGAAAAATAGTTTTCAATAAAGCAGTTGGTGAAGGTAAGGTTTTTTCAGTGCTCTATAATCTCATAAACTAGTTGAAAAAAAGATTGACTGTGCCTAAAGTTATTGTTGAGGAATGATAAAATGAACACAATAATAAAACACATTTACAGGGTTCAAGAGTTGAGATCGAAATAATTCCGCACTACTTTATTACCCAATAATACATTTCTTATTTGAATTATGGCTGGGTGCTCTGATGAGCCATTGTTGCATCCCTCAGACAAAGTTCGATATTCTGTATATCAAAACAGGTGCATGTACCTGGGGCGCGGGAGGGGGGTGGGGGGTCATGGAGGATATATGTTGACTGCATGTGCTTACGGACCAGCTACGGTTGAAAATTACCCACTCATGTAAATCAATCAATAAAATTAGACCAACTCATGTACACTGGCCCAATAAACTACCCACTCAAATAAATATGGCCCAAAAACAGACCCACTCAGGTAATTTTGGCCTCCAGAAAAGCGACCCATGCAACAGGCACATGCAGTCAACATATATCCTCCATGACCCCCCCCCATCCCCCTTTCGCGCGCCTGAGGCATGTGTACATGCATATTTGCTAGGCTTTTTATCAGTCTAAATTTGATACTTTAATGATTAATTTAAGTTCATCACTGTCTTTGGGTAATGAGGAAGGTGCATGAAATTATACTGACAAGCTAGGTGAATGAGAGTCCCATTAACACGAAGAAAAGGTCCTCAAATGTTACACTAGACTGCACTCGTCTCAGCTACAATGTACCCTGCAGGCATGAGGTGAATTTTAAATAATCCACAAAGGATTAAAACCTGAATTTTCTGAATCAAGTTACAACAAATTCGACATAAAATGAAATAAAGAATACAAAATAAAAAGTTACCCTTCTATGGGGCATTGAATGCTGATTATAACCATAAATATTATATATGCCTGTGAGGCATAATTCTCATTGCAAAATATCTTTTGCGGGAATTTATCGATGGAATCCACCTGTTACACAAAGTAGTGTATGGCTGGCCACTCACTGGAAACTCGCCGGACACATAATTTCACGGATGGGCCGTGAGATTTGAACAACGTTGTCTATATTTCACGGATGGGGACACACCCGATCATTTTTAACGTCCCTATGAAATTCGGACAACGTTCATATTTCACGGCCTACCCGTGAAATTATGTGTCCGCTCCATGAAATTTGTACAACGTTGTCCAAATTTCACAGGGACAGCAAAATTACATGCGACATGGTCACTGCCATAGCCAGATGTGCCCTTTTGTTTGTGCATAGTGTACATACTCTTACATTTAGACATATCGTATACATATTGCAGATAAGATGTAGTACTTTACTGTAACCAACCAAAAAAAAAGTCAAACACAGAAGACGTGACAAGTTAACCAGCATCCTTTATATGCTGTGCTTTTTAGAAAAAGGTTGAAAGTACAATTATTGAAAGCAGAAAGCCCAGAATACCAATCACACAAACCACCATCGACAGATTGGGCAACAATTGCCTTTCATCCAGTTGACATGCACCTTAATGTCACTATGTGTTGATCCTATTTGTTTGATATAAACATGAGTACTAGCTATAGAGTTTACCATTTGCTGGTTGGATTTTTTGCCCCCATGTAATGTTATAACAGCACCTTGCTTATCAGCTTATATGTGTGTAATTCACAAGTTTTCATATATTCCTATATTCGGCACGTCATGTGATGAATGTCGAGAATATTGCATACACGAGCTGTATGTTAACGTTAGAAAATTAAAGTGCGTCCATACTGAAGCACTGACGTCTCAATGGATCCGTTTAACGTCACATAATAGTTTCTTAAAACTGACACCGTGAACACAACTACACTTACCTTCATCCTCACCCAGTCTCTTAGTAGTATAAATGGAGATTAAAGATAGCTTTTGAGCAGGAGCGCTGGGGTAAATAAGAACGAATGTTCAGATTGCGTCAACTTGCAGGTAAATCATACGGAGGACGGATTGATATTCTGTTCTCCATATCGAAGAAGTATAATTATAATTCCATACTAATGTCGGCATTTCCTAACGACAAATCTGAGAATAATTAATGCGCTGCACCCATTTTAAAACTATTCAGGGGAAATTGTTTTACAATAATCACATTGGCCAAGATAAATGTTATTCAGTATAAATGTGAAATTAATCATGTTGTTTATAATACATGAGCAGTCGGAGATTTCGTCTGTAGGTGTAATTTCCAAATCGGTGCCTCCATAAATGAATAGATAGAAACGCTCATATGTGAGTGAGCGAGTGTATGTGTGTGTGTACTGACCTAATGTTTAACTATGTGAATATTGTGATACCGCGATGTGACTTGGGACATGTACCATTAACATGTCAGTAATACGTATAATTCACGAACCTGCCGACCCACGTCATAGCGAAATCGGAACCTGCGTTTTGACGTGGACATATCGCCTGTGTTGGATATACATAACGGAGGACAATTAGGGCTCATAATCTTAATAATGCAGGTTAGGTACCAATACGGGTTTATGTCTGTATGTTGTAAAAAGACAATTAATTTGTATGTGTTTCACCTAAAATGCGGGCTTCCTCCCTCCCTAAATAATCATATAATAGGCCCCCCCACACACACATGCATGCGTCGAGTCATCATATGAATTGTGTGTTAAGCAGAACATAAGATTCTATACAATAAAATATGTAGAATGTTTTCTAATCATTCAAAGAATTTTAAACTTTGGGTGAGACATATAGGATGTGGTGCAGTGATATATATATGATACGTATATGCCCTGACATACTCAAGGGCGCAAATGCACATATATCTATGATTTGAATTACATTACTGATCAATGCGCTATGGACCTGGTATCTACAGTTAACAACATGCGATGGTAGTATAGTCTTCAATAATAGCATACAAAAAACGATCTGCTAATTCTACGGAAGTAAGTGACTAGCAAAGTGACTTATCAAATGTTAAATCGCTAGTCCATCAGGTATGTTTACACTGCCCCCATCAACAGATTTATATCAATTTATAGTATTGTCGGTTCAAACTGATAAAACATAGATTGATACCATTTAACCGACATTACGCGTATTGGGTCCACTCTTTAACATATATATATGTGTGATATGATGTAAGTGTTTATTAGATGAAGTGGACTCGGAATACATGCTGTGGTAGTAAAACAATTTATTTACAAAGCCAAATATAAAATACAAATGTCAACATTGAACAATATACCAATGGTTATCATATTTGAAAGTGATGATCTGTAATCATGATAAGAGCTAATATTCTATTAGAACATATAAGGATTAGGGTTTATTCAGCTGACTGGCAAAATCAACATTCAAAGACAAGCTCTTAATAGGGTTATATCTATACTTATAATTCAATCCATATCATACTAAATTACATTATAAATATCCATCAATATTCAGATTTTGTCACATACACCGAACAACTTTATATCTTGTATGACATAAAAGTTTAATTAAAAATCGATATAAATATACATAATATGTGACATAAATTACATACTTTCAGACGAATTCATTCATCCTTTTAATTAAATTTCTTTTACAGCTGGCACAATTAAACAAAGTCAATCAGATAATTCTGACACTATGACAAAAGAAAAGACATAGGAAACGGCCTTGACTTTCCTGTGATGCTTGGAACATTGTGTGGCTGTCATGCAGTTTAATAATATTTCTGCTTTTTATTCTAGATTAACAGAATCAGGAAGTGGGGTTCTTGGTAATCTTCTTGGAACTCTGGTTACCGCTTTATTTCTATCCATCCCATGCTGGGTTGTTGTTGTTGTTAGATAATCCTGTCCATGCTGGATCGTTGGTGTTAAATAATCCTGTCTATGCTGGATTGTTGGTGTAAACTCATCCTGTCCATGCTTGGTTGTTGTTGTTGTTAGATAATCCGGTTCTTCTCTGTCTGTACCAAGATTTAGATCTCCTTTTGATCCTCTAGGAATAGCAGCTGTATATCCAGTATTGCAGGGATGAAGTGCAGGCTGACCACGCTGGATTACACGCTTCTGTCCTGTACTTTGGTTTGACAGATTTAGATAATATGTTGAGCTGGTTGTTTGATCAAGATTATTATGTTGACCCGAACTCTGCAAATTATCTCCGGTGGTCCTTGTTCCGTCTACATTGTCCAATGGCACATCATTTCTAGCTGGATCTGAGGCATGTTGTCGTTTGTAAATGATGACGGATACTACTATGACCAGGATAAGTAGTAAACCTCCTCCAGTTACACAGCCAATCATTATCCAGTTCCTGGCTGATATGTATTCTATATAACCGACTGAAGCAGTGATGTGTGCCCCGATGTTAACCTACACATGAAAAATGTATTATTTGCAGGTTTGGTATGATGAAGTAAATATAAAACCATCAATATAACAAGGTGTAGATATATCCACTGATAACTCGTGGTCAGGCGTCATATCTAAACAAAACAGTTGGAGCCCCATGTGTGCAAAACTGGACAATTGACTATTATTAAGGCAATGGAACTAGTAGTGTTGAAAAATGTTGAAAAACATTACCCAAACTAAATGTTAACATGAAGGGGAAATAACTTTTCTGGTGGACCAGTTGACTTTAATGTATTGCTATTGATAAGGTCCATATTAACAGGAGTACATTCATGACAGTGAGATAGGGGCCGGACACAATTTAACATTTCCCGAACATGAAATGGTGTTTGTTGTTTTTAGCACATAGCTAACATACCTGAACTTGTCTAGTGTCTGCGGTGTCCTGAGCTTCACTAACAGGTTCTGGTAAATCTAGTGGTGGTTTACATGTTATACTGTTATCAGCTACATCAACCACTTCACATGACCCCTGACCTATTCTCACACTGTAGTCTGTTCGGTGTATTTGTCCGAGGTCCTTTCCCTACAATAGTCCACACCGGAACATGAGCTTTTTATCATTTAAGATATATAAACTAGTGTATTTAATATATTAAAATAAAAAGATTAAACAAACCTAAATAGAGATGCTTCTATCTGTACTTGGATTGAACTGAATCACTTCTGTCATTTCATCCACAGTTGGATTAACAAAAGAAACTGTAAATCGTGCGAAACCCTGGACAGAATCATTTATGTACTGATACACATCATGTCCATCTAGTTTTATCCCAGCATAAAAAGCCAGAGTTTCATCATCTACTGTGTAAACCAGCTGGTCTTGTTCTGCTGCTGATCCTTTGAGGAAAGCTTGGCTAAATTTTTCAGGGATGTCAATCTCAGGGACTTCGCATCCCATGGAGCTTTGAGAATCAGTTGTGCAGTCCTAAAACGAAATATACAAGTTAAAGGCATCGTTTAATTAAGGTGATAAGCCATATCAAACCAGATGTATGCATCCCCTTAGCCAATCAATTTTTCACTCATTTCACATATTTTCAATCCAGATATTATTGTATCAGTCTTTTATAACAAAACAAGGACTTATTTTCCGTTAAATTTAGTTTTACCCCGTAGTAATTGGTGACATTTGATATTTTCGAGTCGTTCCTCTTTCCTGCTGATGCATAAACTGTTGTAACCTTTATTTCTGGATTAGCTACACTGTCTAATCATGTACCACTCACAGTCACAGTAGTACCACCTCTACAAATATCACAATGTCACAAACATTATATTAATGTTATCTGTTAGTATTTAAAGACAAGATTTATTTGACATACTTAGCTATGGTAGAGAGTGGATGCATCTTATCCACAGAAGGATTTGGTTTATATGTATATGTTCAAGGTATTTGTGGTAGATAGGAGCAGGAAAGTGTCATATCTTTATCTGCTTCTGTTTCTGGCACAGGGGATGTCACTAATGTTATAGAGTCTTCAGTTCTACAAGTCAGAATAACATACTGCTGTATTTTATTTGATTCATAAATGTCTGAACGATTCGATTATTCTCACAATTTATGCTTTGAATACCATTTTTCATATTTCATTATACTGGTGCAACATTCTGTAAATTTGTAACATCATTTATTATTCTCAAGACATTTTGTGTCACCAAAATGTTTGTGTTGTGAGAGATGTAGAACCGTGCTACTTCGCCATCCATGTTCTACTTCTAGACAGGGGTGATCACTTTAAAGTTCACCAGACGTTTTTTTACAAATGACGGGAAACAATCATGTTTCATGGCATTAATAAAAATAGTCGATTAACAAAGAAAATGGTATATGGGCGTCATTACATGCAAAGATGACAAAAACAAAATGTGATACTCTCAATTTGTCCCTATGACAGTTACCTTCCTTGTACAATAAACGAATCGATTTTTTTCACCAATTTTACTTGCAAGCGAAGAAATATGTCTTGTGAAAATGAGTTGCATTCCTACTCACATTGTAATTATAGAAAGTGACCATGCTCTAGTTCCACTATTTCCTTTAAGAAAACATGATGATCCAACATTATCCAGGTCTGTCCCAGTAATTGTTACCTCTGTCCCACCAGCAACTGGTCCGAAATGTGGCACAAACTCAAATACTTTGAAAACAGCAACATAAAGAGAAGGTATAGATTACTAATCATGCAAACATGTAGTATGCAAAACATAAGCAGCCAACAGGAATGAAAATTCATTATTCATATAATTTCTTTTAGTCATATGTACATCCAAATATTTTTGTATTCTACATTATTTAATTTAAATAGTCGATAACGGATATCAACATAGGTATGTACGTAAAAGTGTTATTGGATTAACACATATGTGAAAAAGGCTTGAATTGTCTAAATGTCAAGATAGGATTAGGGGTTGAACTTTATTGTAATATATATGATAACATGTACAACACTAACCTTTAATAGTCGATGTTGTAAAATTACACCTGGGGCTTATTTCTACAGGTAATGTCGTGTCGTTTGGCATCATTGTGCAGTATACTGCATCGGGGTAATAAGGCCTCGGTAATTTGTAGATGTAGAAAGTTTCATCTGGGAGGTGAGAGAGTTTTACAACTACATCGTGGATACAAACATCATAGCTGACACAACTACCATAACACGCCCTCAATGTAAACTCATCTGTTCCTGTAATATGTTATTATATTTATACAGACATAAACCGTGGATGGCAAAGTGTTATCGTAGTATAATGCTGTTATACAATATATTATAAAGGATTTGACCAGGAGAATGTTAGATAGAGGAGAATTGTAGATATATGTCAAATATGCAGGGCAACCATAATAACATAAGCATGATGAGTTATGAATATCATAGACTTATTGGGTTTAAAAGATAGATGAGATTGATGTTTCTGCAGTTTATTTACCCTGCATGTAAGTTCCTGATAGAATAATAGGAAGATATGTTCCACAGTAACCTTGCCCTGCTGACAGACAAGTTGAGTTGTCAGCCATGATTGTCCCAGCGCAGCTCGTAAATCTGTACCAGGTGCCATCTCGTAAATACAAATAATTTTATCAGCATGAAACAATACTACAGAAATGGAAAATTAAATGTACTGAAATACCACGTATCTGCTATGTCAACCCCATCATCAAGATAATGCCATACCACGTGATTTTTATAATGTATACTGCGTCTTGGATCTAAGAGCTCAACATAGGGCATGTAACAGGCGTCTGTTTCTGAGGTAAGAAACATGGGCTTAATCATTGTTATTCTTCCACACAGTCTGTCAATACATGGTACATTTACTCAGTTTGTTTATATAACAAACCTGTGCAGTGTTGTCCTGTGTGTTTCTGATCACATATACACAGATAAGAGGATGAACCGACCGGTTCTGTACAAGTTCCTCCGTTATAACACGGGTTGCTGTCGCAAGGTCCAACTCCTGTTCCAAAATACAGACAAAATAAACTATCATATAAATAGTACACACATCTCTTTAAAATGGATATAAATTGACTCTTAAGTACATTAAGAGAAGGAATAATCCATGGGGCCAGTGACAAGGTCGCAATTGCCGTCTACCACAAGAGACTTGGGCACTTTTATTTGCGAAACCTCACACATGTTACAGGGCTATTTATCAAAGATATATATGGACTGGAATGTTCCACATTATGACTAGTATACAATTAGTGACACTGTGAACGATATTTGGTTTCAATCTTATTCAATCAATGGTAGGCTTCTTTTGATATGCCCGTCTGATATAACCCAAATGACACACATTGACCTGGGTTTAAACACAATATTGACACAGCCATATATAACTCGCGTAGAACATATGACTAAGTGCATTAGCATTTCCTCTAACACCTCAATACCCTGCTCACAGTAAAATAAGATATGGTAACAATGTCAATATGTCAATAAATGTCAGTAAGTACAGGATCAGGTATTGAGTACATAAATCATAGTGTGGTGTTCCCAATTCTCTGGGTAAATTAGTATAAGAAGTATAATTGTAGATACTGTAAGTAGTATACTTCATGTGAGTAGTATATATATATGGTTCAGAAGTAAATTCGCTCTTCCCAGTTTACCACAGGTTAACAGGATTCTGACTTAAATCGGGATAATTATGCACTCTTCCACAGCACAGGACACAAGTGTACTTGACTCTTTCCTGAACCCAACATGATGTACATATGGTAAAGTATAACTGTTCCAGGGTGAAAATACAGTAATGAACTACCCGCACTGTTGTCTGGAAAATTATTGTAAGTAATGCAAGGTAAAATCCCACACACCTGGTCTTATGTATATGTATTGTAATTATAACTATCTATTATATTTTATTCTAAAACTATAAATCACACCCCCCAAAAAAGCAGTCTACTAAATATTTGTGGTTTTCCAAGTTTCCAAGCATGAAGCCTAAAGTCAAGATGCGGACGGCTGGACAAGTTTATATCCAAGCCATTGTATTAGTTGAGAATGTATTTGTGCATACTTCACAAATGCACAGTCGGTAGTATGAAATAATACCAAGTAAGCATACCTTGAATCATTCGAAGGACAAAGCAGACAAGCACATAGAGTATGAAATACACATGGTCACGTTTATCCCACATCTCTTTCTCTAGTTAGATCTAAAACTTAATTAGATTTAATTAGATCGTACTCCCCAAACTACTAGACCGCACAGGTTATATGAAACATTAGAAATGCTCTAAACGGCTATGGATGTCTTTGAACGAACGCAACCAAGTTGTGCACAGCATACTGATCAGATATTATACTTCACAAAGTAAAAATGCAAATAGGTAACAAACATCAGCTCGGCACCGATCTCTCCGTACACACCGCCATTCATAGCAGATTACATGATCGGAATATTAATGTTATAGCAATACCGGCTTTGGCAAATATATAGCGACAATGGAGACACACATATGCAGAGGTCGCTTGTAATAACCTCGCTCATTTGAAGTTTATATAATATGATGTACGACTCAAGCAGACGTGGCTGATCTTAGCTGACCTGCGAGTGTAAACCTAGTGGCCACAACGCTCGAATCAGATGCCCGACTCAGGAAGAGGCGGTACCAAATTAATTGAATGACCGCCACGGGCCTGGAATAGTCCGGCTCACTGTGCGACTTCCGCGAAGTGCCTGCTGACCTGCGCCCTCGTTGTCCTGAGAGAGATTAGAATTAAATCTCAGTGGATGACGTACTAGGCGTGGACGCGGGTGACAAAACAGTTAGAAGACTATATATCAGAATTATCTTTAAGCCCGCACATGAGTATATATATATATATAACTGTCAATGCCCATACACATAGATAAACATGCAAATCATTCAGGTAGCATAATGTTCGCCATGTAATGATATGCTAGTCTGACAGACAGTTACAGCCCAGTGGGACCTCGTTATAACAGGCGCATTTTTGAAAGACCCTCGCATTGAAAATTGAATACAAATTAACAAACAGGAGCGCAGTATTAAAATTAACACTAGCAAACATTAGCACGGCACCGAGTTGGCCGTACACAGCTCCATTGATAGCAGAGTACATGATGAGAATAGTAATACCATAGAAGCTCCCTCTATAGTAAACATACTGACACATGTGTCAATATGAAGATCAATGGTCTCAAATGTTTGACTTTTTCATATTACAAAGTGTCGTCACGTCTTGTTTGTGTGTACCAAGGCAAATATGGTGACAAATAAATGAAAGCAGACCTACAACACTATAACACTCATATCCTAAACGCACCTCGTTTATTCCGTTTATATCTTTTAACCATTTTAATAACAATAACCATCAATAACTACATATATTGCTCCCATCAATAAAATCAAGCTAATCTGTGTTTATACACATTTCTTACTAAGAATTAGTTTTATAGGAATATTAATCTCAGAACGCTTTAACACCCTTTGAATATAATCCTAAATAGGTTGAAACATATTCAAGGTTTTATTTCATAGTCAAATGATTAATCAACTTTTATTTCTTATGATTAATCTACATCCTAGAACATAAATATCATTGGGATTCCAAAACTTTGTTTGTTATATAGGCTCAATTTTTTCATTGCCTAATTGAATTGAATTGTATAAGATTCATGAAAACAAAACATTCCTACATTTCTAATAAATTGAAGGACACTTTCATGTTATATGCATTATATATGGATATAGATATAACAGAAGCTTTTATCTATCGGAATACTGATTAGTAGACGGACATAAGTAAATTGCGGGATTTACTTTATATTTCGTCATGCCGGATTTAACTATTACAATAATATAAACCAGGTTTCTCGCGTATTCTGCTCATCCCTCTCGCTTGACTTGTAAACTCCTAGGGAATGTCTTACTTACAAGAATATCGTCATTAACCGTGGATGTTTCAAAAGTATTGTCACTGTCACCAAATATGAGCGCGGCACCTAGCTCTCGGTCGACAGCTCCATTCAAATCAGATTACACGATGGGAATACTAATGTCCTAGAATAATCAGCTCCAGTATAGACAGTGACAAACGTGTCAATATCAAATTTAGATTTTATGTTTAACATTTTGTTGATTCATGATAACAAATATAGGCATGTTAAGCTCAATCCTGCCCTGAATTCTTAAATACGCAGGAAATGGTTTGACATTGTCTCATGTCCTTTTGTATGTTGATCATCTGAATTTGAATTTTATCCTTGGGGGAGTTCGATGACATCCAGGGTGTATGGTGTAAATAATTTATATCAGTTGAACTATGAAGAATGAAGGTGAAGTATTTGGTAAACTTGGTCTCGGTAAACTGTTGGAATTCCAAAGATCAGGCAAATTAATCTCAATCTACACAGCAATATACACTCAAAACAAATGTTGTAATTTGAGTTAATTGCTAATTGCAAGTTTGTCAGATTGTAAGTCACCACGGTTAAGAATAAAGAATTATAAGTCCTTATAGTCATCTTGCATACAAAAGCGGATCGATGAGCTATTAACTATTTTTGAGGAGCTTCCTTTTATATGTTTCTACCGCTTGGTGAATAGTGAATTTATAATTTATGTTGTATTTAATCTAAAACAGAGACTAATAAATAATTATGATATTTATTACGAGCCTAGAAACAATCTCTCATGATCAGTGTACGAGTTCCTCATATTTTGTTCTCTGACAGCCGCGCTACTGATAAACTCACTATGACGTCAGAGGATGACCGGAACCGTTCTGATGACCTCTGACCAGTGATGGCATCAGCCCAATTTGCCGTTCATGGGAGCCAGAAAGCGCGTCGAAGTGATTTGATTAGTTAAATAGGCTGCAATGCAATGTCAAATAACAGTCTGCTTTCAGACTGTATTATTTTGTGAAATTATGTTTATGTTTAATTTAGCTCATATTTGATAAGCGGCTTTAACACCAATTTGTAAATAAAACTAAGACACCAATGGCCCCCTTAGTTTCTGATGTTGATACTGCTTAACGAAGTTAACTGAGGTGTTTTGATGGAGAGAAAGCCCAAGTATTATTACTTGTTTTTACCGATGATAGACATATACTATAATATGTAACAGGCTGATAAAGGTAGAATTTCGGTGGAGTTGGGACCCAGTCACCGTAATAAAGAGCTCTGGCCAGCTGCTTCGAGTGAGATTATGTCGAGGAACATGGAACGAACTCTATATTTTGTAGACCATTGCGCTTCAGATATTGGTGCACATTCACAACGGGAGGCTATCGTCCAAGATGATGACATTTGCACAAAGGGTCTACCTACATTGATGTATTTTAGCACATCTTTTGTATATGATACATTGAACAATGTTGTTGAAGTAACAGTTGGTGAATGAATATGTTTTGTAGTATATTATAGTTGTCAGACAGAAACAATGTCATCTGTGAATGGTTGTATCACTAGAGAACAAATCAAAGGCGGTTCTGTGTGAGCTTAAGTCTTAACTAATTTTCATTCTTTCTCAAAGAAAAGTATTTTAATGTTGAAAACTAAAGGAAATCAACCTTCATTTCCACTGCGTGCTGTTGAAATATCAGTGTTTACTAAAATGCTGCAATAAACCGAGCGTTTCTTGAGTAAACAGATAAATTATTATCCTCACGATATAAGATTTGATTTACAATCGTGTAAGTAATGTCCAAATTAATCTATCGAAATATATTGTTCCATCATATCTATAAATGTTATATTGTTGGTCCCTCTAAGGTTTTGGTTTCAAGTGGTAAGTTCTAGATATCGAATTAGTAATATGTACAGTGAAAGGTCTACTGAAAGTAGCAGTGTCGGAAACAAGGCAGATAGAATATATTTAATCTAAGCATGTCAAACCGTGATTAGATCGATAGCGCGGGATGTAATTATATGAATTATATATTTTTGGAGGAGAGGCCTATAGTTTTTACTTAAGAGATACAGTTCAATATCTTCATGAGTAACATTCATATGTGCATTAACATTATTACTAGTGGCAAAGACATGTCATCATTTTTCAAAAACCAGTTCTGCCACCAATTGTTTGCCTGAACGTCTCAGGTGAAAAGTAAATTACCCTCTCATCTCCTAAACAATGATTATGCCGATTAATTTTTATAAACAACAATACAGATTCAAGGGACTCCTAAACTATGATATGGTAATTCAGATGTTTATTTTCAAGAACAAATATTGAATGGCTAACTAAACATTATAATAAATACAAATTAAATTCAACAGCCTTGATCTTGTATTCAGTTCAACGCTATATGTGTAAATTTTTTATTAGTTGAAATATGAATAAGGGTTTGGGGGGTAAAGGGTCGAGCTAAAACTGTTTTGATTATGATAAGCTTTAAATAAGGTTACATATTCTATGAATATTAATCAATCAATAAGCTGGCTGAATTATTATGACAATGTTGAGAAATGAATGGATTGAATGCATATATGTTTGAAATAGTTAGACTGCATAAATTTTTTAAATAGTACAAGCAACCCTCTTAATACCTCAACTCGCTTGTACAGCATTTCATGCTTGGTATCTGAATCGCATCTTATGAGAATGTGACGACCCAACATATATCCCACCTGTATCAGGTGTCTCACAATTACCACAGGAGATCATTTCATGCTTTAAGTTTGCCGAGTAAATGTAATAAGTTTGCTTTCACATTCTGTGTTTGTATAACATGCCAGCTCAGTGCTTGCAAATATAGAATAGCAGCTAAAATCGTATTCATGTCAGGCCTAACTTAATGTATTCAAAAAGTTTCTATCAGATTTAGGGTTTGAGAGAATGTCAACAATAATCATGAAAACTATTTGGACTTTGATGAATAAGATAAGAGTGGATATAAGAGTGGTCGACAGTTTGTTCTGGGTGAAAAAGTCACAAGGTGGGGGTTTTTTTTCGGTGAAAAGTGACAAGGAGTTATTGTGCTGGTGTTGTTACCTTGATGAAGTTTTGTAGGCCACTTGGGTTCGGTTGCATATATCTAATGTAGTTTCAACCCTCCGACTCCGTTACATGGTAGACAAGGCATAGAATAAGAAGCTATTCCTAGTTGAGTGGCATTTGTCTGAGAAAAGCAAAATGTGGGCAGAGGTAAAGCGTGAAGCCACCCTCAATAAGGATGCGGTGGCCGGACGTTTGTTTTGTTTTGTTAAATGGTAAATGATCCCTAAACACAATGTGCATTAGAACGGTTGATAGCTCTATAATACCATCTACACTGCCGGGTTAATAAAATATGACAACCCAGAGCCTTGCTTGTAAATCAGCTTACTTCTGAATGTTTGGGTATAATCCACTATATGTCTGATAAAAAAAACTCAATGTTTTATTCATAAATACATCAACTGCACATAAATAACAAATTAAAACCCATAACCATGACAAATTTGTGTATTAATGTTCGACACTATATTGTGGAGGTTATCAG
>JAXGGS010264733.1:0-14771 GCA_035585475.1 Armandia brevis | reverse complement strand
TGCTGGTCAGTATATGTACTGTCATACATGTACATGTACCGGTATGCTGGTCAGTATATGTACTGTCATACATGTACAATGTACCGGTATGCTGGTCAGTATATGTACTGTCATACATGGTGACTTGTATTCATACCCACCGAAGTCTGTATCTAACTTATAAAATTCTACAATCCCTACGGGGCTTCAAATTAATAAAACCACAAACGTATACCGAGCAGACAAACAAAAGATTCAAAAGTGATCACTTTAAATCAATATCATGTTGTAATTTCAGGATAGAACACATTGATAGATGGTGTAAAGATTTGAAAATACTTTATCTCCAGAGCAATTTGATTCCAAAAATAGGTAAAAAAGTCATCATTCATGAGTTATGTGTTATACAAAACATACATGGTATATACTAGTTGAAATATATTTCTCCTCCTTCATTATTCATGTTTTCCTCCTCAGAAAATGTTGGCAAACTAAAGCAGCTGGATTACCTCAACCTCGCCCTTAATAACGTCGAGAAAATCGAAGGTCTACAGGGTATGAATATAACATGATTTATAATTCTCCAGCTGCGAATAGGTGACATTTGTTAGATTCGTCAACTGTTCAACATATCTCACTTATTTCTTATAGGATGCGAGACGCTCAGAAAACTTGATCTGACCATTAATTTTATCGGTGAACTTACCTCTGTGGAACACTTGAAGAACCATGTCCATTTCCGAGAACTGTAAGTACATCTCTTCTTCAATTGCTATCATTTAGAATATTAGGATTCACGATCAGGCTGGAGACAGCACATACCTTTTAATGTAAAACGCTTCGGGATCAGACGATCACGTGAAAAACGGGTAAAACGAGATTCACAACTTAACTATTGCTCACAATGAAGCTAATCACTTTTGGGTCGTTTGAACTTCCATGTCTCAAGGTCGCCAGACAGACTCACCTATCGCTCGCAGTGAACTTATTAAGTTCGGACAAATTGAACTTGCTACCTGAAGGTCGCAAATCCGTGAGATGATCCTATATAATGATCACATTATACACTATTGATTTTGAGATATCGATAACATTTGCTTTTAGGTTTTTAACCGGGAACCCGTGTTGTAAATATGAAGGCTACCGGGAATATGTGATCGCCACACTGCCCCAACTACAAGTAAGTATTTTTTCAAACAATTATTTCGACACACATTGTATCGGAAAAAATATACAACAACAAAAATACAATATTCACTCTGAGCATGGACCTTTTGTAATTTGTTTTCTTGTTGTTTTTGTTTTCCAGTCTCTGGACGGGATAGCTATTGAGAAATCTGAGAGAATTTTAGCCACCCAAGTAAGAACATTGTATACTTTTTACACCTACAGTCGTTACCACCGAATACAGCAACACTTAACCGCAGAGAACACGCACTTATCAACATTTCGTAATCGAGCTTGATTTATTCCAGAAACTGAGCGAGTTAAGAAAAGACATATTTGAGCAGCAGAGAATTTACGCCCGTCACAGGGTAAGATACACACACTGAGTTAGTGGCTTTTTATAATATTAAGCGATTTTATTGTTTCATTGTAATCACTTGTACGTGGATCGTTTGTCCAGGAGAAAGAAAGACAGCGCGAGTTAGCGGAGGAAGAAGCTAAGAAGAACCCTAAGAAAGATGGTTCAGATTGGTACACGAGTACAGGGTATAAATTCACCTTCTATCTCTGATTGATGTTATAATATCGGTAGATAATCTATATAACGCGGGTTTATTGTGTCCCCCGATTTAGTTTTTCTATTGCTCTCTATAACGCGTGTCAAATGTCTCCCATAAGATGATAAGATAATCACGTAGTCTTTAAGGCACATCCCCCTGCTAACCGCGTTATAGCGATCATCCAAATATCTCCTTAATGACCAACATATCACGTTGTTAATTCCGATCGGCCCGGTCTGGTTCCTAACCATCAATTGCTTTTATAACTGTTTAAAATATTATTAAAATGAAACTCGGCCATGAAATGTTTCCATTTATTCACCTGCATTAAACTTTTTTTTCATTTTTTTTTCATTTATTCACCTGCGTGTATTTGTGTTTCAGTAAGAATGAGACGAGAGTCGGCGGGGTGACGATCACTGAGCTTGGATCTGACGAGGAGGAGGAGGAAGTCAAGGAGAAAACAGAAGACGAGAAGGAGAAGGAGTGAGTCTTCCCATCTCTAAATACCGACCTGATAAACATACCGTCGCAGAAAACATGTGCAGAAATATAGCGCGCTTAGAGTTTAGCCAATGTTCTCTTATCTAACTCATTCTCTTCTTCCTCGTCAGATTCTGGGATGAGAAATGCGCGTTTACGCCGGAATCCAGATTGAGAATTCACCAGCACATGGAAGAAAAAAAGAAAAAAGAGCAATCAAAAAAGTGGGTGAACAACAATGCATTTTGTGATACAATATGATATACTTAAATTAATTAGAGGATCCCTTACTACTAACGGCAATCACCTTTTACCACTCACCGACACCCGGACCATAGCCCGTGTACTACTAACTGTTGTAATCTGTTACTACTCACAGATACCCAGATCCTAATCCACCTAAGCGGGAAGCGCGGCAGTTTAACGATGAAGGAGAACCGCTTAACTGTAACGAAGCCAAGTGAGTATCCGTTAATAAAACCACCAGGAAATATTTAATAAAATGTGTAAGCTTGATTCAAGTAGTTTAACACTGATTCTACTATTTCCAGAGTGGATTTTCATCTAACAGAAGATGATGAGAATATAATGTTAGACGTTGCGGTCTTCAGGTGAGTAGTGTCAGTTCATTTCCCCACTACTTTGCCTCGTTCATACTACTATCTCCCCTTTCTACTGTCCTACTGTTACTCGCTAGATGGCATAACTGGTAAATATCATGGTTTGGCTGCTTTATTCTTTTGACTTATTAAAATGTATATTTTCAGATACATGGACTCATCCCTGATAGATGCCGATGTCCAGCCTACATACGTCACCGTGAAATTAAAGGGGAAGGTAAGCAATGTCCCGATAATATCCACACTACCAGAGCGTGTGCAACGATTTGTGTAATATTATAATGGATTGTAACCGCGGATATTTTCAGATTCTGCAGCTGGTTTTACAAGACGAGGTGAAGCCAGATTCCAGCACGGCAAAGCGTTCCGAGACGACGGGCCACTTACTCCTCATCATGCCAAAAGTACGTGTACTACTGCCATACACTACTCACATATCCTACTACAATACACTACTCACATGTGCTGCTGCAATTCACTACTGGCATGTACTTCTACCATACACTACTCACATGTGCTACTACAATACACTACTCATATGTGCTACTACCATACACTACTCATATGTGCTACTACAATTCATTACTCACGTATACAAATATACAATGCTTAAATGTACTACATGTACAATCATACACTACTTGTATGTACACACACATCCAAACTAGTACCTGTACTAATGTAGATAATATTATAGGATTACATGGTGACTCGATATAACGCGGGTTTTTCAGGGTTATCCTCTCTACCCGCGTTATATCGATCATTCGCTGTATCACTCATCACTCTCAGATTATATATTTATTAACATCTCTCCTCTACTTCTCATGCCTCCTACATGCCACTCCCTTCATCATCATGTAATTACTGATCCATACTTCATGATTAACCGTGTATTTAGAATATAGAATATCTACTCATATCTTGCAGTTAAATCCTGTTGTGCGGCCGGTGAAAGCTGCTAAAGACAGCCAGAAAACTATAAAGGAGAACTCGAATCCCGACAACTCTGGGGACAAAAAGTAGGTGACCCTGAATAACTTCAGGGACCTAATTTCCACATTCTATCCTGGCACTGTTCTAGTGAACGTATCATCTGATGTTTATTGTGTTTTAACCTATCTCGGTTTATTTTCAGAAATACTTACCTTGAGGTGGATCCGTCTAAAGCGAGTAGTGTGGATATAAGTAGTATTGTGTCTGATAACCTGATACCGAAAGTGCCGCTTCTGGGCGCCGAGTCTAAAGTTACAGCCACGGAAAGAGCGAACAGCGAGAATTTTATAGACGACCCAGATGTACCTCCTCTGATGTGAGCGATTAAATACATTCGAATAATAATAATAATAATAATGGATAGTGAAAGTATTGCGTTGAAATTGTACACCACTTACAAACCGTCCATGGGCTTTAAATAGGAATTCACCTCTTGTATCATATCAGTGAAATAAAAGAGCTATACAAGTTGATATCGGTTTGAATTTTGAATTCCATCTTTTATTTACTAAAATTTCACATACATTTATGGACAGCTTATACATATGCATCGGCTTGTCTAATAGTTAATCATTAGTACGAAAGGGACAATTTTTCCTTGATATATGATTACATTATGAGTAATAACACGTTTTAGAATAAAGAACTTGACACTAATTCACATTTAAGACTCACACGAAGGTTCACACAATATGATTTTGTAAAACTAGTGAACAATTGCCACATAATGACTAGAAGCACGAACGTCAAGCCTTTGCCATCTTAATTTCTACGGTAATGGTAGACGCTAATTTTATCAGACCTGATCATAGTAACTGTAGTAACAAGTTTGATATAAACTCATTTTCGCTTAAAAATTCAATCATCTCTCTCCTTGAAAGCAAAAAAATACAATTCTAAAATATTTGAAAACATCATATCAAAATTGTTTAAACTGAATCAACCATCATCCGGGGATTATGGACCCTAAAACTTCTACTATGGGGTGACAAGTCGTATGCCTTCAATTACCGGTGATTATTCAATATTCAAGCATTGCAACATCATCACACCAATTGATCCATGTACTTTTTTGTAAAATATACATTTTCTGGTACATTTAAGAAAAGGTTTCGCAAATAAAAAACCCATTACATATAGGCTCATAAATGGGAAAAACTGTCTATAAAGCGCAGTACATGTATATCTAAAACATTATTCACTGACGTCCATGTAAATATTCAAAATATGAACTTATATCCAGGTCATTGTATTAGGTTTTACATGTAATGGTCGAAACTTTGCGTTAATGTTTTTCTTAACTGAGAAATGCCAACCCCCGAACATCCATCTTTCAAAATATCGTCTATGCTAATTAGCAATATCCTATAAAAGCAATTTTGGCCACCCAGGTCAAGGGAACCCATTAACAGTTAGCACCATATCGATCTGCCAACCTATAAGAAGGACATCTGGTCTCCTAAAATAGACTAGGTTAGGCATTCTCCAGTAGGTGTGCTGGACAATGTGACCTTTTTCAGGTTATGATGGTGCATGCTGGTAAATGTGGTGCACATAAAAAAAACGTTGTTTCTCAGGGCCCTCCTCGTGGGCCTGAGACCTCCCCGCTGTTTTGTCTTTGTGGAAAAAACCCAAAAATATCAGAGTATTGAGAAATCATCCCCGAACACAGTCAACACAACTATCCTGACAAACACTAAAATTGTTCAAAATACTCCGAAAAAAGCCACCCACCTTATTTGTTTAACCAGAGTTGACTCAAATGATAATAAACATAAATCAACCTTGACCTCCCACCCGCTCCCTCTTTCTCGAGCAAATTAAAAGCTTGAGAAATTTTATAATTTTATGTGGCCTTATTAGGTTTGCCAGGGACATGAACTGATTTCCGGTGATGATTTACTAGTCTGGTCAATTTCTCTTTTCAAATCAAGGTCAAAGTTATCCATTCAAGGTCTGGATTTGTCGGTCCAGCAGGCTGACCCGTTATTTTTTTGTAAATCCACGAGAAATTGCACTTTGCCATCACAAAATGTCTGACATAACACCAACTTAGCCAAGTTGCGTATCATCCAACAAAGCACCACCTTGATTGTCAATTAGCAACTAAGACCTCAACATATATCCAGCTGTTCATGAAGAATTCCACTTATTATACAATCGTCGAAAATAGTTAATAGAATCAATTAAATTTAATAGAGGAACTACATAGTAACCAATAACATTGAGTGCCGTATCATTAAGTGGAACCGGTGTTTGAGCTAAGATAACTACAATGACAACAGGAGTAAAAGAAAACATATTAAGACCTGATGTACAAAGAACATTTTCCCAGGATTTGTTATCTCTCCTTTTGCCACCAACCCTATTCATACTTTCCCCTCTAAAGAACGCTGAGGACTTCTTCAAAGTTGTTAGAACTTCATTCTGCAGCTTAAAAGATTTCAGGCAAGCGCAGACACTTATCATTATCAATGCATTTAGAAGTATGTAATGATAGATGTGTTCAACTGAATCAATGAATATAATCGAGCAGGCCACGGACACTTCAGGAGGATTGGGGTGAATGAAAGCAAACAACATTGTCACCATGAGAGTTATGGATACCAACCACACCATCATATTAGCTCTGACCACCTTTTTCTCTCTACTGGCGGAACCAAGGAATACATATGTTGCCAACTTGACTGAAAACATATAGCAACATGCAAACAGGCCTGGCAAGCATAAAGATAAGTACTGCAAGCTGCTGGCTATCAAACAACAAATTGTCTCCATGCTTGTATGGCTAATAACTTTGTTCTTTGACTTTATAGCCCGTATCAAAAGTAAAATCAGCAAATATACCCCACCCAACATTTTAGAAATGTTAACATTATTTAGAGACATTGAGACGGCTCGGTTCTTTTGCTTAAGCGTCCTTAAAATTACTGCCATGGAATTTACAAAGGTCGATATAGCAGAGGTTATGATCAGTGGGGCGATATGTATATTTGAAACGGTCTCCACACAAATTATTTCTTCATATGATTTGAAACATATTGCTGGTTTAAAATGACAGCACACTCCTGGCAAATCTGTTATAATTTCGGTTACATTTGTGAGATTTAAATGAGCCACATTTGAAATGGTTTCCAAGGGATTTCCACAAAGATTTAAGATGAGTAGGGAATTTTCAGCATCACTAGAAGTGATTACGTCACCATCAAAATGTTTCAAATTGTTCTCATCTAAAAGAAGTTGCAAAAGATTGGGAGTATCATGTATGCTTTTAGAGGACATATTAGTGATGCCTGCAGAATGTAAATCAAGTTTTGATAACATTCTCAAATTAAAGAAGGTGCGCGTCTTCAGCACCTTTATGTCATTGCCACGCAAATATAAACTTCTCAAATTTACCAATCTGGAGAATGCACGAGTCTCCAGCGCTGTAATTGTATTAAACGAAAGGTCAATTACAGCTAAATTAGGCATGTTAATCCAATAACTACCTGGCAGAGTCCTAATCGTATTATGTGAAGCATTAAAGAAAAGCAGTATATCTCCACCTGTTACCTCCATCAGATGATCGTCAAGATTTATTAGGGACAGATATCGGAAGAATCCCAAATCCAATGATTTGGTGGAGGTGAGACCTTTGCACTGTGTGTACATCAAGTGACACAAACAGTTACCTTGTGGGCAAGTCATTCTGCATGTGACCTCCTCTTCATCCTCACCATGTATGGGACAGTCAGTCACATGTCCATCACATACCTGATCTAGCGTTATGCATTGTCCAGACAAGCAGTGAAACATACCAGGACAAGATACCAATCCAGCATTTTCACACTCACTCTCATCATCACCAAACGGGCAATCTACCACACCATCACACACCCTGACCACTTGAACAGAGTAGGACTCCAAGCACTTAAACATGCCTGGTTTCTCTATTACATAGCAGTCCTTCAGATGCCCGCCATTTCTGCAGAACTTTAAATGGTTATATTCATCCAAATCATAGTGGCATAAAAACTGGACTGAATAACATCGAGTGTGGCCTAGTAAGCAGGGAATGTAACCTGTAGCACATTCAGTGGCAGAGAACCAATCTAATCTCCCGTCATCCAATTCTGGTTCATCGGTAAACCCTGGACAATCCGGCACTAGGTCATTGTACCAGTCTAGTGGGATGCACCATTTGCTAGAGTTGCACATCACATATGTGGAATTGCACATGGTGTTTTGTACATTGTAATACGGAGTGCTCCTTTTTGGATTACCAATATTTTCCAAATTGAATACATGTCTTTTCACAATTGTCGATGGTGTACACATTTCCTCATCTTCCCCGGCATCACAGTCTTTCCTTCCATCACATACCATCAACCAGGGAATGTTTTTCACACTACAACTAAAAATATATTTTGTTCCAAGATTTGATTCGTCTTCACCTCCAACACAGTCTAGTTTACCATCAAACACCAGCCACATAGATATGATTGTGTTATCACCACATGTGAATTCTGTTGTCTCCACTAGCTGTTTACTAATAGGATGGTTTCTAATGGCAAGATTGTAATTTTTCATCATGACTGAATTACACTTAGATCTTGTATTGTGTAAAGTGCAGTGTTTATGAAACAATCTACCAATTTCATTTACACCAGACTGATTTGTAGGTTTAACTATTGGGACAGTTGGGTTTTCCATCTCAAAATTAAAACAATTCAAATGTGCTGATGCAAAATAAATTTTATGATGGCACTGTTCTTTTGGCAGAGAAAGACTTAACCTGGATAACGTCGCTGAAAACTGATAATTACCTGTTCTAACCCGATGCAGTTCAGAAATACACAAGGGTAATTCCTTCATCTGGGGATTTGTTAAATTGAATAAAGGCTGCAATAGATATGCTGCATTTTCTATGCTAATGTTATTGCCATTTGAGTTCATAAGTGACTGATTGACAGTGGCTGAGAACTTGGCGGGACATGTGGCATGTAAAACACTGTGCTCGCTATCAAATAAATCCACATAAACAAATAGGTCGGGAGATCGAGGGGTCAGGGGATTGAGTTGTTTCTTACAAATCAACGTGTACATGTGCAAACTCTCAATACAATTTATTTTCACCCAATCAAAGACCGGTCTTCCCGTAGTCCATTTATCATTCAGCACCATGTATGCGCATGTCCCATTCCCGTGTTTACTGTTTTTTACACTGTGTTTATCAGATAGAAGATAATCAGGTAAGTCCTTTCTTGTAAAAAGACCATACAACGTTCTGTGGTCCAAATTGACTGTGATCTGAAACAAAGGTGTGATGAAATAAAGAAACAGAAATAAATGTTTCTATTTGTTTTATATTCAGTGAATAAATATATTAATTTTGCAACAGATTTTACAATATAGTAATCTGAGAATGACTTGATTAATTCTGTATAATCATTAAATAATTTCACTAAAATCAGTAATATAAGTTCTTTATGGAAATAGGAAAGTTTAGTAAACATTAATACCTGATAACCAATTGGTACTCCACTGAAGGGAAACATTCGCAATGGACCGGAAAGACCCGTGTTGCCATCTTTGTGGAAAATTGTTCCCAACGCCAAGTGCTGAATAAGAGAGAGTTCTTCATCTGATTTTGGAAGAATCAAACTCGAGCCACCAATTTCTTGGCATTTTTTGTCAGCCTGTGACCATGACATCATTTCATTAATCCATATAATATAATACACAGACGAATATATTGATGAATCTGATAGGGGAGATGCTTTGTATTGAAAGTGATTGCCATCAAATGATTGAAGTAGCGTGGATATCGGATATGAAGAGTTCAAACTGAGTTTAATTCTACATGAACCGAGATCTGCTAATTTCTTCTTCCTCAAGATGATCTGTCTCAGGCCATAAATGTTGATGAGAGTAACTTGGAAATCAGTCAAATTGATGTGACATAAATGGTTTTCTTCTAGCTTGAATAAGTAAAACATTTTCCAGTTATGTGTTGCAGTGAGTAGTTGAGAGGTTTTTGCAGACACTGAGAACTTGACATAAAAGTTAAAACACAGGTTGGTGCAGCTATCTTCAATGATTGAAAATGAATAAACGGTTGCACTTTGTAGAATAAAAGCAAACTTGGTGAGAATATTCCATGGATTTGAATCCTGCTGAGGTTGTTTGATAGTTGGACAGTTTTGATACCATCCCGGAATCATGTAAGAATGGGTCATGATTTTCTTTCTCACCCTTTCGTAGTCACGATCTATGACACCAAGGGGAGTGGTTGCGTCACTCAATACGTAAGAGATGTCTTTGGTATAATGACTGAGCGGTAAGCAATTTATGCTTGAATAACAATTATTATGTTCATCTTGTTTAATATAGACACTGGCACGAAATTCTCTTTTACCACCATCCATACATTGGTATGTCTTATCATACAAACTGATTATAGTTGTACTTAAATGATATGCTGAGAAATGCATCGTATTCGCTACTTTCCGTACAAGATGGCAGAGAGTTCCCCAGTGAGGACATTGAGACTCCAGTTGGATGTGTTGAGCTGTTGTTAAATAAAAAACGCACAATAAAGCAATGATCGATATGGCATTAATGGTAATGTTAACATTGATACCACCATTTCGTCCATACAAGCATATAAGTCTTTGTAAGGATGGTTTACAGTTTCTCAAGTTTACATCCAGAAACAGGCTGATAGATGTTGAAGTTATTCTAAGTAAAATAACATGAGTCCAAGATATTCTTCGGAATAATTGATTAACATGATCTGACAAAAGTACAACATGTGTAGTGTTCGGAGGTTTTCTGCTAAGTGAGGATATTTTAAATTTCCTATAGTGGCGTTACAATACTGACAGTTAAATTCCCGGAACATGTGGAGTTTGTAACGTTTGTGTATTGTTTAACATCTATGTGTCTTTGTTTATGTCCTATCTAGTTGTCCGGTGTTTGTTAAGGCGTGGTTACGGCACCACGATGCGAGTGACACCGCTCGCGGTCACACCTGAGTGACCCACACCGGTCAGATGTTACTCCCAATTGGTCAGAGATCATCTTATCTCTGTCATGTGATTCCCCGAAGTAACCGACAAATCTCTAACACCCTTATTCGAAATTTAAATTACCGTCTGTTAGCAGAAAGCCTCTGAACACTTCACACGTTGTATTACTTTCGTCATGACCGCGTGTTAATAAAGTATTCCGTAGAATATCTTGGACTCGTGTTATTTGACCTAGAATAACTTCAACATGGCATAACATACGCTAGGCCTATTTCTAATATAAAGGCAGGGGTTCGGGTGGTCAGCACAGAAATTGGTCATTTGGATTGATATATACAGGTATATCCGTCATATAATGGATTAAAGTGTAAGATTAAACATGTGCCTCACCTGTTTTATATTTTATCTCGTGTTGGAATGATGTGTAGGGGAGAAAGGCAGCTCTGCATTCCCAGCTCCTAGATTTCAGAGTCACATAGCTGGGTAAATGTTGAATCGCAGCACACTCAGGGTCCACAGAGGCACGGTAGAGATTTATCACATATGCTCTCTCATGGACGTATGCGCTCTCAATTTGTGTTTTCAAGCAGTAGTAAATATCAATAAACTGCATCCTAGTTCTTCTTCTCTCTCCTTTGCTCCACTGATTGTCCCATACTAAAGGTTTAATGCATTGCTTGCTTATGGCACCTGGTTGATAAGGTATCATATTAAACTGACGAATGCGTGGTAAGTCATGAGAGGTCGGAATCGACTCGGCATCATATTCCTTGGCGTTTATGAAGTCATCACCGACCACTGATTGTGGCCTCCCACAAAACACATAGTATCCCTTACATCGACTGCCTGCAGCTGTAAATGAGAAGCTCAAGGGTTCTACGTTAGCCTGGTATGTGTAAAATATGATCATGGCTGCTCGTGTTTTGGTGATGAATCTGCCAGGAACCGGAATGAATCGTCCATCTTTAGTGCGCACTGTGGCGCAAACCCGGATGTCCGCCCGCAAGATTTGTAGCCTGTATTTCTGAGATATGTTCGTATTTATTCTGCTGTTATTTACCAGGAATGGTAAGTGGTCCGCATCCATCATTGCAGCTCCCCACAACTGACAATCAAAGGTATTCAGCGATTCTGACTCTAGGTTACTCACATTCACGTCCACATAATTGACCTTGCTGATGACCTTGAACATGGTGATGCTGAAATGGTTTGTTCCACTTAGACTGCCGTTAACCTTCACAGTCTGAAGCACATCATGGGGTGTATACAAGGTTTGATTAGCTTCAATACCCTGATATATGCCTTTGTAGGACATTCTTAACGGTACATTAGTTTCATTGCATAGTTTGGTTTTCTGTAGTAATATTTTTAAGATAAAGCCTTTGGATTTCAAAGGCTTCATAGCATCAAGAAAATGGTTAAACAATAATTTAGGGGACTGCAATGAAGGTCCATCAAATACAATTATTTCGGTGCAAGTGTACTTGTACACGTCAACAATACTCTCTAAAATGAGCAATGGATGTGTTATAATTGTCCAAGACCCAAAATTGTTATTGTTTTGTCCAATAAACTTTGAAATCTCTTCAAAATGCTTCAGCCGCATTGAAACGTCCTCAGCATAGATATTGAAATGGTGAATCACCCGATCTTGCACCACAAATTGATCATCCATTACTTGATAGCTAAGTATGAATTCTCCTCCGCCATAGGTGGAGGTGTAGCTGAGTTGGACTTCCTGTCCGAACTCATTAGTGTGTACACCGTCATACAAAGTCTGTTCACAAAAATAAGATAGGGAAAACCTCTCTCTTTGTCCACAAAATGTCATTACATTTTCTATTCTAGCGTTCGGTCTTACGCGGGTCTGGTAATACCTGAGTTCTTTTTTACACGTAATCTGTACTTTTTCAATGGTTCCAATACATTCTTCTACTACCTGTGGTTCGAAGTCCAGTTTCTCAAAAGTAAAATTTGAATAGTGGATGCTTGTATGTGGTGTAATCGCCATAGATGTGTTAGCTGTTGTAATCTTCAGCTTCAGACACGGAGCAAATTTGACAGTGTGATTTCTGTAAGAACGACAAATGTCTGTGTCTGACCAAACTCTCCACATGATGTCCCGAAATGCACCTCTCAAGTTTGCCAGAGAAATAATTGAGTTTTCCCAATAAACCAAACTTTCAATATATCTGCTTGACAAGCCCAGTGATGCTACAGTATAGTCAGATGAGATCAATAAAATCAATAAAATCAGTGAGAACTTCATTTTGAATTTGATTTGTTGCAGTGTCGAAGAATGCGATAAACCGAGTCTTTTATCAGCTTAGAACTGGAAACAAAACGGACGTCCCTACTCTATCATGTTTAAAAGATTAAAACCAGATTAATCAAAGAAATACTATTCCGATCAAAGCTAGGCTGACTGCAGCTTGGGCCAACAAGGGAATATCACACATTCAGAATTTTCAATTGATTTGATATTTCATACACAACTGTGGAAATGACCCATTACGATGTGAGATCTGGATATTTGTTTAAAATTGGAGAAATTATAAGATACTGAGGAATCTTAAAACTATTGCAGATCATATATTGTAAATGCCATATGCAATATCATTTAAACTCGAGAAAAGGCTGATGCATAGAATCCCTGAGCCTTCATCATGAATACCATCAATCATTTAGATTAACTTTAAGTACGTATTGATAGAACACGACTGAGAACAAACTGATTAAATAAGCAGCGCGTCGTGAACAGATGAGGCCCAGTTATACGGACAATCCATCTGGAAATTGCCTCTGTGCTGCATGAATACTTGTAAGTGCAGAAATGTGAGTACCCTCTCACTGTAATACATGCGTAGCGTACATTGGATTCAGATGGTTATACAAAAATAAACTCTATTCTTCCAAGATTCCCAGGTTTTCCTATAACCCTGTCACATCGTGATAGTCGTATTTGCCGACGATAACCTCTAAAAAGAGGAATGGATGTGTTATAAAAGTCCGAACCCAAGATCTTTATTGCTTGGTCCAATAAACTTAGATGTATCTTCAAAATGCTTCAGCCGCATTGAAACATCCTCCGCATAGATATAGAAATGGTGAATCACTAGATCTTGCACCTAAAATTGTTCATCCATTACTCGATAACTTGTACAAAAACAAAATTCATTAATGAGCAAACTGTGATACAAAGTCTGTGCACAAAATTAAAATAAAAGGTCGCATTTTCCATTCTATTCACAGGTCTCGTGATGGGTAATATCGGAGTTCTTTTTTACTTGATATCTATACTTTTTCGATGGTTCTTAAACATTCTTCTACTACCTGTAGTTCAAAGTCCAGTGAAGTTTAAATAGTGGATACAATGTATGTGGTACAATCGCTAATCGTAAGAACGACCGAACTCCTTCCATGATATCCTGAAATGTCTCTCTCAAGTTTAAGTTTCGTTATTGATACCATTATCGTAATGATATATGTAGGAGTAGAAAATAGTGACATTATGGATTTGATTTGATTAGTAAATTAGGCGTTGTACGATTCGCAGATGCGCACCACTTTATATTTGAAAATATTATTGGTACTACCAACGCCAGACCTGCTCTGACGTCCCCGGGGACTGCAGTTTATCCTGTCATTTGATGTTACAGGAAGAATGGAGCGCAGTTCTGGCCAAGTACAGCGCGTCCCTGGGAACCAAGGTTGTGGCAGCAATTAAAGCTGTTTACACTTCCTCAGCCTAATTTCAAATAATTGGCAATTTATGCGCGCTTATGTTGGAGTCAATGACAATCGTTAATCAAATCTAAACCATGTGATTTTTGTGTGAAAATGTGGCAGTGGCATTGTTGTGATAACCCCAATGTGATGACAGATATCAAGATAATATTCTACATTATTGGGATATACGATATCAATACTTTCACGCATGCCTGAAAATTGTC
>JAXGGS010264399.1:19128-36755 GCA_035585475.1 Armandia brevis | reverse complement strand
CTAAAAAACACATTCAATATTCTACCAAACGTTGGACTAAATACCTGCAATAATAAAAGCGGACAGCCATTCGTATGTGTAAGAAAGAAAAACTGGTCATAATCACTGTTACAAACCAGGTACGAACATGAACACACAAGTCGGATATAAAATCTATTGTCTGTGTATACGCAAACTGTATATGATATATTTCTTTGCAATGAGCGGGTTTTAAGTTCACCTCAGCGCATACAACTCAATAAGGAATATGAGACGAACTGACGAGCCTCTAGCCATACATACATGTATACATGTATATAAATCATTGTCAGATCGTCGGGCCGACAAAGGATTACTTTTATGATGAAGGTAGATTATATTCCTTGAGGTTAATGTTAATAAAAGCAGCAGGTATCAATCGTCTGAAGAACGCGATGCCAACACCCCGTGACCTCAACGCTCATGGCAAAGGACAGGCATTTACCCGAGCTCAAGCCTCGCTCCTCCCTCGAACGCCGACACTGTCTCGCCCATCGATGGCATACTGATGTCAATATTCACACACCTTGCTTAATTTGCTCAAGAATGAAGCTCGCTTTACACGCACACAGGCTTGGTTTTGTACCTTCGGCAAAGGGCAGCGGGGATTTGGAGCAACATCATTCGAAACTCGGATTGCATTTCCAGGAAACTGGCTCCGCGTATATCAACTGCATATGGCTATAACGGATGAGTTTTACTCATCATAAAATACATGCAATACACAGACAATAGATTCCCGAATCCTTCAACTAAACACCTTACACCTACAGAGTATCGTCCATTAAACAGTTGATATAATGCTACAATGTCCATAGACTGAGATACAATTTCTACACTATTTGTACATACCAGCACACTAAAGAATGCAGCAGGGAACCGTACAAAGAGCACCGGTAGATCAATGCCAATTCTAGGAGATCCTTTGGCACCGGTGCTTTGCACCGCTAAAATATGAGCCAGACTGTAAAAATCCAGGGCCTATTAGACGACGGTATGTTATATTTGAATTTTGCAATTCGCATGCCAGGAATCCCTCATTGCGAGGAATGGCATGTACGTAGACACAATTTGATTCTGAAGGTTTGCGCGATTTGAAAAGTGCTGCCGATGTGCTGGTATATATTACATTCCTTTGTTCGTACAAGAGACGCACGTTTTGCGAAGCCATGACATTGTACACCCTCGCGAATCTTTTAAATTCGAGAGACAATACTGCATGTTTTATAATAAGTCATGCTTTACAATATCATGATTGTAAATCGTGACATCGAGATGAAACGGCGATTTAAATTTGAACTCATCGAATACCTAATACTTATCGGAAACGCCACCTACCTGTTGCTGCACGAGGTCAACTCAATTACCAAAGGTTGCACAGCTAGTCCATGATAAGATTTATTAAAAGTCTAATCTGTATCTCATTTGAAGCCAGACGCGTCGCTATTAATACCCAGACGATGCAAGTTTGACTAGATTTCGATATGAGCGTCGCCGGCCGTCTTTCCGAGTGATGAAATCAAACCGGACCGTCAGTTGGTATACACGCCACGCTGGTCCAGAGATCCTAACCTGTGTATATTTATCATCACAAGTTAGGGTCTCAGGGACAGGGGAGCATGCTCTCTCTCTCCTTCAGTGAAAAACGGCATAGACCCATATACTACAGTGCATATGCACTACTATATCAGTATGTGTATAATCATAAAGAATTTGTATCGACGATCTCACCACACAGACACATTCATACCTGTAACGTCCCGGCCCGGAAGTCTAGACATATGTGAGTTATCTGAATACAATGATCCTTTACCTGTGGACGACCTAAAATCGACTCGAGTGTGCTACATGTAGTTAGAATAGTCGCTAACCTTTGAACACGTTAATGTTATACATACCGGTACCGCTGAGGTTTTTACGACGTCGAGAGCCGCCGTGCACGTTGGCGATATAAAACCTCATATTTCCCATAAAAGAACAGATAAAATGTCCATTGTGTCATTAAATAGCCTTGTTTCTGGTGAACTCGGCAGTCTAGACAGCGAGAACTGTGAAATAAGCCCAGCTTTGTAAAGCTTGCTATTTCCATCACACCCCGTCGTGATCCAACTCAACGGGGAATGATTCCAAAAAACCGGCGAGCAGAACTGGGAGCGAAATTTGAAGATTGTCAGCCGCTCCACCCACCTTGATTACGAGAATTACTGGCGAGTCTGCTCACCGATGAACGCTGTGATAGATTCTGACGACGGAGCACTCGGAGAGCGTCTGCGAAGGACAGCCGGGAATAATGCGGTCCTTCTCACCGTGTGCCAGACACAATACGTCACTCTTTTGGCTTTGAGTTCTGACGAAACCGTAGACTCAGTATCCTTATAATCTGGCGCGCGCTATTCCAGACACACGACGGGAAAGCACATTACGACGAGCACCATAAGTTGAGACTGATCAGCTCGCGCAACAAGAACAGTGGACATATCAAAACAGTTGTTCCGAGAACAATCACCGTAGCACTAACTTCCAACCCGGCGGTTCAACCCTCTTTATAAGAGTCCGCGCTGAAATTTCCACCCCATCATAAGACAAGATGGAGCTCCGAGCCAAGTGGCTGGCTAGACAGAATAATTCTTTTTCCAAGATTTAACCGGAGCCCGCACCCTGCAGACTACATACAGCCAGTCGGCAATAAAAAAACACGATTACCTAGGTTGTGCTAATCAATAATGTTAGGTTCTTCACTGCAAAAATGCCTCAAAATGCCAGACTTGACTGTGGCGCAATCGCAATGCTCCTGTCTGCAACAACGACGGAACATTATATTATGTAAGAGCGAGTTCCACACTCCTCTGCTAGCGATTGACAAAATGAGCCCAGCCGGCGGCCAGACGCTGCTTATAGCCAAACGCCGATTCAAAGAATCTTTAATATTTCAATGATATCCCGAACTAAGTCTTCAAATTACAGCTCGAGCATGATGAGAAACATTATAATACCAACTTTGTCCAATGGACTAGGTTGTATTCCACCCTGCTCGTACCGAGTAGACACTATATAGACGGTTACTGTCTGGAAATCATGCTTATCATAAACAGTGAAATATCGGAAATATACCCACAAAACTGCTAACCCATATACGTATCTCTTGATTCACCAGTGTGACTACACACATGCAGCCACATCCTATCCGTATAGGTGTAATATTATCCACAGACGGCAGACAGTTCGCTCTCCCCATCGCTCGCTGCGGCCATGCTGCGGGTCCAGACACATTATGCAGTCTCTCTCTCTCTCTCCGTGTAAAGCAGCACCATACACCACCGCCGCGAACGCGAATATTGTTACATGTTCCCGGTGATAAATACTCCCTTCCTCTGACCGACACGGCGCACCGAGAGACAAACACACGACGTTTCCACCGACATGATCAGTTCCGGTGGAAAGCGCAAACAAACCGGGCGCTTTTCACTAGATGGCGAACCGAGCTGACAGACAGTCCACCATTGGAGTGCAGTATCCATGTCTGACTGAGGCGAACTTGAATCATTCTGCGCCGGAGTAATGTCTCACAGTTTTTTGCGCCCACATGATGCAGCCTACTCATAAAAAGCGATCTGTGATTATAGCACTTTTATGCTCTTTTGTTATCAGCGATTTTAACCTGAAGATAGACATTCCAGTCTTCCTGGGTTTGGCCTCGGGCCTATCACAAGTTAAACGCGTGATTAGTTATACCTCCATTTTCATATGATTATAGCTAAACCTCCACGTTGTACACGATAAAAAACACGCGGACCCCATTAGTGTATTGTGCGAGACCTACGGGCAAATCATGTATATGTACAACCAACCACAAGCGGTTCTTTCAGCGGTGTAATAATATACAATATTGCAGCTTGTATATATAACGTCCCTTTTATCAAGAGACGTACATGTACTTCACCGAAACGAGCTCACTTAAAACTTCATGACTTACGAGAGCACGATAGAGACAAACTGAAGAGCCCGTGACAACTTTAAGCCACATTCCTTTGTCCACATGTACATAAGGCGACCATTTAGAACATCAGACGAGAGCATATCGTACGACCATTATATATGTGGCAACTTTAAGCAAATAACGCGCACGTTTAAACGGACAATTCATCGTCGTGGCGATATACTCCGATTTCCGTATGCATCGCCAGCCCAGGCTAAATTGCTCACGAGTGTCTAGATCCGCCGGCGAACCTTGAAATACAAATTACAGCGGTGTTGAGTTTCCTGCAGTCGCATATTCACCTTGTTGGGTCAGAGCAGGCACGGCCAGACAATGCTAATCATACGGGGGGGTTCGCCGACCAATAGGAAAAGGTAGACTCGAGTGAAGACACTCTGCGGAGACCTCCTCGGCGTACAAGTGCAGCGCTGGCGGTGGTTATCAGGCATGCCCCGGTAAAAACCGCCCCGATCTACCCGGGATAATACAATATTGAAACAGCGCCCGATCCCAGGTTAGATGTCTGGCGCGATTATTAATAAACCGGGCACGGGAATGAATTGTGTCTGTGGGAGAGTAGTTCACCGATGGGGGGGGGGGGGGGTGTTTCATAATTATAAGGCGCTCAACTATAAAGTAGTGTGGGGGAGGGGCATATCAATGTTTATTACATATTTGTGAAACGTTTTGAATGAAGAATATGTTCGCAAGGCTTGTTCTAATTAATGGGAGATTTTTTTTTCAAATTTTTCTTTTGCAGCATTTGGACGAAGCGCCATACCCCAGGAAAGCTAGAAGGTTGTACAGTTCTCCAAATAGTGGTGTAACTCTTAACTATACAACCTACTACCTCAGCTGGAGGCACGCATGTTGAGGTGAAATGAAATGGATAAGCAAAAGAAACGTGTGTTCTTCGGTTACGAGGGAGTTGAGACAGATGATAGTTGCAATGATGACAGTGCTGACACGAGTACAACTGTCCCCTCCTGGGACTATAATTGCACAAGATGAAGGCACTGACATTGCTCTATATGTCGCCCACGGTAAGCTATTCAATTCTCTTCTGTAGTGAGATTTGCATTTTCTATACACTAAAACTCACGAGTTGAGTTTCAGGCTACTCCGACCCATCTCAATATTACTTTCCAGAATAGTGATCAAACTTTGAATATATATGTATTGACTGTTATTTCCAGGAAAGTGTGAATTTAAGAGGATGCAAGTTACTTATTTAAAATGTATCTGGTATCTGCAGTCCAAGGTCCAGATATCAGCATTTCAATCCATTTTATTCGGGGTTGGTTTCACGTCCTCGTCTTTCAGATATGTACTAGTTATATACGCGACACACCTAAGCAACACAGACCCGTAGAAACGAGCTTGTGACTTCGTACCTTTACACAAGTTCGGTTGTACGGGTTTATGTGACCTGGCCTAAATCACCTGAAACTGAAACGGTTATTCCCGTTCTGATGGTACAATTAGTAGAACGCTTAGCTAATTCTGAACCAGGCAACTTACAAACACACTCATTCGTTCACTCACAGTTCATCTTATCAAATATATAATACTGTCAATGTGTCACAGACTTTCAGTGTTTCGCATATGTCGATGACTAGCGTTACTGTTGTCGCAGAAGTGATCGAAATCACATCGAGAGCGAGATTGGCAACTTTGTCTGTGAATCCCGCAAGCCGAGCATCTTCAATGGCTTCCTTGTCCTGAAAAGAAGGGAGTTTAAGTCAGATCAATTTACATGTGGCGGATATCGCATACACTATATATGACATATAAACATACGCCGTGCTCTCCTATCACAGTGCAACTAATTTTAGCAACTGACATTTCAAAGGCTAAGATCTGGTAAAACGGCCACATTTTTTCATCGGCTTGCACAGCTCCAGAACAATTTTGGTCTAATCTTCTAGAACATAAGGCCGATAGCAAGATACAATGCATCAACAAAGGTCATTTTTTTCAACCGGACCATCATATTTTGTCGGTCAACTTTCCTTGGCCTAAATCTGCGAGTAACATTTCATGTCACCCGCTGGAATTGTTGTATATACAATATTTCCTACTGCTATTGTCGCCGAGCTCATGTTACTTGCCTATCATTTGTACATTAAACGTACTACCGGTAAGTAAGATCTGTTACGTTTAATTTTCTTAAGAATCATTACGGTTGTTTGAGCATAGTGTGAAAGCCCCGTGCATTTCCAAAATGATCCGGCAAATTTATGTTTTCATTTCAGCCATTCTGCTATTGACTTACATGTATGCGCAAGAGACTAATATAACACCGAAAACAGGTGGATATCTACAGAAGATTACTGGCTTAATGAGAATGTATAATTATTATCTTACCTCGCCAGGAGTCCTCCGCCCGACTCTCGGTCCGAGTAGTTTATTCTCAAACCTGAAACAAAGAGTAAAAACCGATAAAGATAATTCATCACGTGTTTGCAAGGTAAGATCGACGTTCAACGATTTTAAATCAGTCTTTTGTGCCAATCTAAGTGTTAAATATCACGAGAATCATATTTCAACCATCCTATAAATGCCAGGTACACGTCATAATTTAGATATCTTGTATTCATAGAATATCATATAGTTGGTTTTCAACGGAAAGCACTTTAAAGAATTATAAAAGTTGGAAATATGATTTGATGGATGCATATATAGCTGAAAATCAGTCGTCGACACGATGAATACATTTGCACTATGCCGACGAAGAGGAAATGGAAATTGTCCTCTTTCACATGATTAATAAAATTATTACACCGATATAATCCGCCCGGATTAAGATTCAGTCGGTTGCTGCTGATAAACCTCGCACCGGGTTCACCGATTTAACAAATTAACCCGTAATAATCTTCCAATATTATGCCGTATTGATTCTTTCACAAGGAAACCACTATGCCGGGCGAGCAAGGAGAGCAGGGAACATTTGCTTTTGTGCCTCCTCGATTCACGCTAGAATCCGCCGTGGCAACAGTCAAGGCCTCGAGGCGCACAGTTCAAGGTTACGGCAGTACATGCAGGCGAGGTGAGGCACATCCACAGGCATCTGCCAGTCTTTACCCGACACTCCGGCCTCCTTCCTAGGACCGGGCATTGCTTTCTTTGTGCGCACAACTTCGTGGCGTTTTCATGGCGAATTTTACCTTATACCGGCTGCATCACCGCACAATATACTGCGTATTGATTTGTGTTTATGCCAAGAGATGTTTTGCTATCATGCATAAAGAACAAAGGATCGGCAGGGCAGCTATAAAACTTCATCTGCGCAAGCGCCATGTTTAACATTAAAAAATTGTGTCTGTCACAGTGCCTCGAGGGAGCAGGCAGCCAGCAAGGCAGTCAGCTCCGCAACAGGCAAATGGATATGTCTGAAAGCCAGCCACAAGCCGTGGAAGCTGAGCAGACAGTCTCTTGGCCTTGCTAACGCTCTTTGCTATGAGAAATAACGGCCAGCAACCTTCTGGGGTTTTAAAGGGAATGCGCCAACAAAGGAGCGCAGTATGATCGTGGGCCATGTCGTGTTAAATATCACTAGCAACGCCAGCGTTCCCGCATACGCTGTTCCTAGAACGTCCTGAACAGTAATGGTGGGATCGGTGACAAAGAACAGACGGACTTCAATCTCCCTACACTTCCAGACATATGCTGTGCACAAATTTATAAACCGCCTACGAACGCCAGGACTTTTTTATTTCAATATTATAAATTCACTGAACATGTACTCAGGACAGGGATGAGTTCTATTCTCCCGCTAGTTATCACTGAATTGCGTTAAATCTCATAAATGAAGACCAGTACGATATTAATTGTTTCCGCATTTCTCAGAATTAAATATCAAGTTCGGTCGTGCACAATTCAAGGATACGCATTTTGAATCATGCCCGATTAAAATATGAAACATATAAACTGACTTTAGCCACACCAGTATAGATTCACAGTTGGCCTTTGTCTGCGTTAACTGACAAAAGAAACCTCTAGCAGTTAGACTGAGTAGACATGAAAACAGCTTCGGCGTTTCCCTAAAAAAAATTCAAATAGCTGGGCGCTTGCCAATTTCAAGGTCCACATATTGACAAATAGCACAACTCGTTGTTAGTGTGTATGAATTACAGGGTTGTAATTATAATATCTTGATATCACCATATCGGAATGCTGTGTGAAAATAAAACCGGAATAATATCGCCATAACCGTTGCTTTAAATAATTAACGACATCACCGTCTGACCTGATCACACTTGGAACCGATTTCCTTGTCGGCCAATATCAACGCTAACTGCTATTTTAAATCTGACACAGCACCGGTATCAAATGAATCTATACCGGGCGGGAAAATAATTAATTCAACTGAAATCTAGAGGAATACACCGAATAAAGCTTACAATTAAATCATCGATCATTAACTTTCACATATTCTCCATTTTCTCAAATCAACAATTTTGCAAGAGCCGTGAGCTCGTTCGGCAAATGTAGAAAAACGACATTCAACGGATTGATATTTCAATTTGAATTCTATAATTTGATATTTGTTTTGCAGGCTGCTCACAGAGGAGGTGACCTAACCAGGGACGATTGACCTGACACCAAACTTTTATGCTGAGTAGTTAGTTAAGCACCAAACTTTCGCAATGACTCACAAGCTCACGCACGATTGGTAATCTCAGTTTAACTGTCTTCGTAACGCGGATTTTAATAACGCGGATTTTAAAAACCGCAAAACGAACGAATATCTGGTTGAATCTTCGCATACACAATTCAATTCGCAAAACACTCAAATAGATTAAAATATGTTAGCTCGTTATGCATCTACAGCGTGTACATGTCTGCTAGTGAGCTTTAACTGGTACATGCGTCTGCCATTGCATCGTTTTCATATGCCGGTAACTCGATATATATGTCAAGCTTTGTAAGAAACGCATATGATTATAAATTTCCAGCAAACCGTACGTGACTAACCTGTGTCTTTAGGCCGGCGAACAGACGAACTCATGATGAAAAGATCATTCAACTTGTGCTAGTCGTATCCAAACATGCTCCAGACAGACTGAGAGACACTACACTACACCATCTTGAATTTTCGTGAGGGATTCAGCCAGCGAACACGATTGGCTGGAAATCAGAACACAAACGCAGGAAATGAACCCTGAACTTTGCCCTCAGCTGAAGCAAAAAACTACCAAACCTGTCTGGTGGTCTTTCTGCCGGCTTCTGTGCTGCCTTCAGCGCAGCACAGCCCAGTATATTCAAGCAGAGCACAGCAGACGTCTAGTCCCATGCCATTGTGTCCCAGGTGGCTTCAAGCGCTGTCTGACAACGTCCCAACATCACCGACAGTCACAGCTAACTGATATCTCCTCTTCCTCAACAGAGGAGACCGTAGCTATACTCGGGATAATGGAGGAGAGCATCATTTATCACTATTGATCAGTAGACGCTAGACAGAACGTTTTTTTAAACTTGAGCAATCCACATCGATGACCTCTGTCACTTATTGCTATCAATTTTCGCAACCATCTGCAGCGGCGTTGTGAAAACTGGGGACATATTTTCAGAGGGGGATTTTCATTAGCTCATGCCTTGTCAATGTGCTTATCGTATATATATTCATAAATAATATTCGTGCGATTTACCGAGGCATTGTGATATGAGTTCATTTAGAACATATCATATGTGAAGATGTTTTTCGAATATTGCAGGGTACAAACCACTGCAAGCATTGGGAAGTTTGAACAGACTTGCACAAATTTCCACACTTGAGGAAACTACATGGAATAACAGTCATATGTAACCAGTAGTTTAGGTATGCCAATGACATCACATATATTTGTAGGGTTAAACCGAATTTGCTTGCTTCCATCCCGGTATCTTGCGTTTACACACCGTGAAATAAATTGGTAAGTTTTCAAGTCATGTCATTCAATCATATGATTATTACTGAATTAGCCCAGTGCTTACGATTTAATCTGATTTCGGATTCTTTTCTCAGGAAACGATATGTCACAGGATTTCCACTACCAATGAGCACAGATTCCGGCACAATATCTAGTATCTCCCAGTTTCAAGGTAAGAGTTCTGCTGAGCCGCATCCACGTGTGCTCCACATTTTTTCCCGGGACGTAAACTATTGCGTGCCGTTGGGTTGGGTTGGGCTAAATATTTCCGTGCACGGGAACTAGGTTTATGAATGCTACTGAGAAAAAGTGACCCAGATCCCAGCAAATAGAATCCAATCGTAAAACTGATGTACAAGGTACATCAACACATGGGAATGGGTTTGGATTACGTCATCTGGTACTTCTGGTAACCGACCTCAAATCAATAATGCCCTTATAATAGATGATCTATATCCTGGCTATAACTATTTCTTTTTTATAAACACATTTAATTTTTATGAACAGTGAATGATGAAAACAATCCCGTGCACGGGGATCAGATTGAATATGTGCAAGAAGAACGTAACAATTGCATGACCTGATAGAATTGTGACTGCACAGAGAGGGGTCGAATCCATAAGCGCTGCTACACTACTTACTAACCAGAACTACTACCGATCCACGAGCAGATGCTACAAACACTGAAAGTGATAGTCATAATGCTCCTCGGTTATTACGGTTAGTGAAATAAGCCTCGTTTCAAAATGTATGATTGCTTAAAATCCGCTGCTTCAATTTGCATAATCGAAAATGAACTTTGACGTTTACCATAGGTCCTTCTCTTGAACACAGCCAGGTAAGTAAATGATTGAAATATCTATGATCTTGTATTAATAGAACGCTTTCTCTATCAGTTATGGTCTCCCTCCCTTGTTTGTGAGGGCCGCTTGGCGAAAGCTCACCACACCTCAACTAGATGTGGTCAGATTTGCTACCGGGCCAGCCAATGTCGATAAACCACTACTAACATCGATATCCTAAGAGGAACCACAGTTGGCTCCAACCAAAGTTTATCTTTAACTATCAAGTAATAGCAAGGGGGCATTTTACTAATGGGTCAATTAATATTTGCTTTCTAACCAAAGAAGATGCTCTAGTAATACATCGATGGGTATAAGCCTCTTAGTCTAGCTTTTAACCATGTGTTATCTGAGTTGTATGGAACAATGGAACATATTTCACAGAAATGGCTACCAAGGAAACATACATGGCAATAGTAGTGAGGAGTATAGTGTGTAGGCCACCAACTCCATTGTCAAGATCAATGTGATAGTGATAACTTTAGATGTCTTACGCATGATTAGAGTAAACTACTTCAGAGCATATCACATATATCATTTTCATATCATGGTTTGAAAATCTTTCAACTAGCATGTTCCATATTAGGATATGAACTGTTTCTGTCAACATTTCTCATTGGTCAATATTTTGTCTATCTAGTAAGGATCTGGAGCTAAAGTATTTAACCCAATGAACAGGTTTCTCTGGGTTTATGTGTAATGACATTTATTCTTAGTCCAAGCTATATCACATGCTAAAGATAAAACAGTGGTGCCATACATCAGCTGACGAATTGAGTATGGTGTTAATATAAAATAACTAGCTGTTCCCACCCATAATGTGAGTGCATCTGACGGGTCTTGCACAGTACCACCACATCTCACCACCCTCTCTCATTAGGCAGAGATACTGGTGTTTTTAAGGACTAAGCCACAATGAGGGATTGTGTTTCTGCTGATTATGAGTTGCTGGAAATAGCACTGGTAGATGTGACCAATGGTGGGGGGGTGGGGCCATATAAAAATGCACTGGACCCCCAGTTTAAAAGTTCTTAGATCACAATAATTTTGTAAATGATTCTTACACATAAATCTGACTGTATAACTGTAATATCTTAATCATCTAGGCACTCTATAATGATTTCAAAATTTTCACAATGGTAAAGCAAGGTTACCAGCACATTTGCAAACAGCAAATTCATACCGTAATGCATTAACTGCGTAGACAATCAAAATTAGATTAAAATTCATTGACAATAAAAGACACATTTGTATCATTTAAAACTTAAAAATTGCTGAATTAACCAATTTAAGAATTTGATAACTCATCTGATAAAGCTGTTATCCACCAATATATTTGATACAGGACATTTGGAAATGGCGTCCTAACAAGTTACTACCACTTCAAGCATGTGGATGCGCAGACATAGAATTTTGAACTTTGTGCGCAACGCTAAGATCTACGTCATTTCATACCGTTTGTTCGTATGAGAAACCTCAATTTTTGATCTGATCTAAACCTTTCATAAATGTAACCACTGATAGTGAATTGAGATGGCAAAAACATACACTGTTTCCTTATTCAAATTGAGACTGGTCTACTAATAAAAATTTAAGTCCGCGTTTTAAGGTTAAGGTAGTATTTTTCCCAAACCAGTTTGCATGAGAACTGTTGCCAAATTCACTTACTATTAAGTATTCCTATAATAAAATAGAAACAATATATCAGTAAAATAGTGCTAACAGAATATTGAGCATAAAAATCATACCAGATATGAAAGCCTCGATAGCTTCTATGCCAAGATGGCGGTTGAACACATGTGCATCGGTATAATTCCATAGAATTATTTTCATACTCACATCCATGAATAAAATCTCCAGAACTACATTCAACAAAATGAAATCCATATGTGAACTCCTTTTCCTACTATGAAGAGTGTGAAATTGGTAACTCCCAGGATATGACACAAGAAAATGCACGTGGCCAATACCGCGCAACGGCGAGCCTGCGATAACAAGCACTCTTTTAAGTATGAAAAACCATCCAGTTGTAAAATTTTCCAAATTAATTACACTGATAAATTGTTTTTACACAGTTAATGCTAAAACAGACACTTCATATTCTCATAAATGCTTACCAACTATTCAGTAATCATTCATGAATAATACAAGATCACCACAAGAGCACAACTACACATGAACCACACAACCACGCGTCAATTTCAGAATGAGCCGTTTCACTAACGGGCGCCATAATACATACAATCCAGCCTCTCATTCAATGGGGCCTCCATTTTGCTTGCAGGGGCTTGTTCAGTTTCAAATATTATTTCCTCCTTTAATAAAAATTTAGTGCATGCTTTGATGAGCAAGAATATATAACTAGCTGGCAAGAAAACATTTCATAAGTCCAAATAATTATATAAAATTTGAAATAAGAATAAAGTCCTAACTTAGCAGAAGAAATTCTTAGCACTTGCAGGTAACGCAACCTTGTCAATGTCTAGTCAAATTATGAATCTGTCTGAATTTCCTTACAGGTTGACAGAACTTTACTGATAAAAAGTCCTAGGCAAACACTTAAGCCTTCCACTACTAATTCATAGTCAATGGATGCTATAAAAAGTAACCCGGCTTTAAAAAAGCAGAGGGGCATACATACATGGCTGAGAGCAGACAAGTAGACCAATTTGATTGAAGGTAGACATTATGTCAATACCCAGTGCAGTGGCCATGACCCTAAAATGTTAGGCCCTCACTGTGTGTGATAAGATATACCTGACACCAGAAATAGTAATACCAGCACAGAGAACACACCTGGCTACCAATTATAACAGTTCTCGTCATCAAGGAATAGCAGAGCAAGTCACAATCTGCATGTGGAAGGCATTTATTTGTGTACCCAAAATAAAAGTATTTGATATTAATTGTACCATAAAGTCCATGATTCATGTTGAAGCGACCATGAATGCGCAGCACAGAAACAGAAAGAGGTAAATTCTTTGAACTTCTAGTTTAATGTCATTAAGGGGGAAATTCTATCAAGTTTTGCACGAATCAATAGTTGGAAACCCCATACACTTGAGTCATATGTGCGTGCGTACAGATTAAGTATGTAAATTTACCCATGACTAGTAAAAATACATATGACTGGACCCCAACCCTGATGAATCGAATGCATGAGTGTCTCATTGTCTAGCACCAATTCATTCTTTAGACTCGATCATCATCACTCACAACAACAATGTAACTTCATTATAAATGAGTCTCCATTTAATTTAATATGACTATTGAATACATCATATTTGTGTACATACATAGTGGCTTGCACTTGAAACTGACTGGTCGAAATACCTTCTCCCGTCAAATTTGCTGGTAGACTAAAAGCAAACGCACGACAAATTTCTGAAAGTTAAAACCTCCTTCCCAGCTCATATGGCATAACGTGTATATTCCGCTAGTCAGTGGGTATCAAACTTAAACTAATATAATATCAACAACAATTTATTTATGCTGTTAGCCAAATACCGTGCAATGGTAAATCAAACACAAACGTGTGAAATGGCTTGATGCAAATTTAATATCGGATAATATTGTCTAGCCATGGAGCTCTCCCATGCTGGAGGTAATCTTCTTAGTCGCATGACTCGTTGCACCAATCAGCCGCCGACTAGCTGCAAAAAACTACCTGGAAATGCAGCTCCGCTCGAGGCTGCGCCGCATGTGCTGCGCCGCATTACATAATGGCGCGAAAGTTGCACGGGCGGGAAAGGCAGCGTCGCTGTGGTTTTATGTACAGCGCACATATATCGAGGCAACTCGCTGCCTGCTTTTTGTGAACAATAAACTGCCGACATAACCACGCATGGTTTACGGCGGATAATTCCCATATTAATATTTTCTGACCGCATCAAAGCAACCGTAGAGATATAAAAAATCGGCCTCTAAAATTGTTAGTGCAATAAGTATAACTGAAACCATGACGATGTAATTTAACTTTCAGATTCATCAGGTCTTTTGAATAGTTATACATTTCTCACTCCGCTGCCTACGCGTGATAGTATTCTCAAACCGATTTCTACGCATTGCGCATTTGAATTCGGAGGTCATTTAAGTGACCTTCTATCTCGTGCACTTATTTTGGAACGTATGATTTAAAAAAATACCCCGTCGGGCTGGATGACATCATTCCGCAAACCGCAATCGACTCTATAAATGTCCGCGCTGGCTTGTTCTGGAAGTTGCCCTTTGGAATGGACACATCGATCACCAGATACATGCAGAAGGGACCATCCCACTTCCGCGCGATCTCGTCACCAAACTCCCCCATGACATCATAGCATTTGCGTCGTCCTAAACTACAGTGTGACCGCACTCGTTTTTTAAACAACTGTCTCACCAATCGGGCTCTGACTTTGTAGGTTGATATATGGGAAAATTGAACCACGTGTATGGAGTGCAAAAAAATCGCCCGTTCAATTATGAGCGTCGGTTGAAGTAGCACAGTGCGTGTACCTGTAACTAACCGGGTGAGGGATGAACTGGGACAGCAAGTGCACACATTCAACACGTACATGTCTGATATATGCCAAGCGCGTCACGGGGCTACCAGGTACACGCACGCCAAAGGGGACTACGTGCTACAAAATTCGAGAAAATGTGGGCGGAAGGAAGGAGGACATCTCAAAACCCCGGATACACAGAACCTTTCTTAGGATAGCATTTGACCTGCTTTCACAGAAAAACCGCTCCATTCATTACATACACACGTAGGTATATCTTACAGCGACGCATTACTTGGGGCAAGGTTGGATGACAGTACAATATTTAAGGTTAATAAGACCCTAAACTAAAACGAGTACTAAGTGGGACTTTGATTAACAAACTACAACCATCAAAGGACAACATGTAATACCAGAAGTTAATTAACGATTAGTTCAAGCCAACAGGATACTATGTTAAAACATATGAATCATGAAATTCATAGAGATGTATAAAATAAAAGGCGCTAAAACAATCATTTGGATACTTACTTTTTCCATTATAAATTGAATTCTTCCCTTTCTGTGTTCGAACTGGAATAGAAGAGAATGAAATAAGTTTCCGTTTCTCACTTGTAAAGGAGGTACAATTTGGATTAGGTAAAATATTAACTCATTCGATATTAAAAAGAATGATACTGGGGATAGGCCCCTTAATTATAACACGATCCATGTACGTTAATATTAAGTAGCCAACATTTTATGTTCTGTTTTAAACGCGCGCACGATCCGGGATATAGACGAGCTGAAGTTTAACATATGCTGCAGACAGGACGGCTAGTTAGCGGTATGTACGGTGAGTATTGATCACACGTCGTCTGGATTCACCAGACGATGTCTGGGACACACCGCCACTGTTATTAAATCACTTAAGTCACAACCCTCGCGACAGCAGCAGCAGCAGGTAATGCCCAATAAATCTCCGCCGTGCTAAAATTGCTTAATTCCTCCGGAGATTGCCGGATGGTTTCGATACTTTTAGCAAGGACGAAACACTAGCGACATTTTCCGTGCAAGAAATGAATCAAACTGAATAGATTCATGGCTATCAATACTACTTATCATAAGCGGAAGTAGTGTAGGTAGTACATCATTTGGCTAGAGCGGCTATGGCACGTTCGTTAGTCGAATAAACGCGGGTTTGATAATTTCGGTGTATCTGCAGTCAGTAAAAGACACATACCTTTGCATTTTGTCCGGACGTATTGTACAATCACTACTCCTGAACACCAGTTGCCTCGGAAGTATCAATATTGATCTGAAAATATAAAAATCAACGATTAGTGGGCGAGTCGATTTTATCTACAGTAAAAACATAGAACGCGATTAGCGATTATTGCTTTAGAACTCTATCTGTAAGCGCGTGTAGCTGTAATGAAATTCACATATGTTCTTAAACTAGAACTCGGTTTAATATCATTAATATCTGCCGCCAGAAAAACGCTCTGTTGGTCTACATTACGTCAACACGTGTTGTGAACTAAATAGGACCCCAGTTAAGCTCTTGATGTTATATAAGGTCAAACTTTGACAGAGAAAAGGCCCAGATATTATATTCACCACTGTAGTCAGTACATACGGTCGAGCGCAGTTGTGTAATAACATGCTAAGGGTAGGCTAGTGCCTTGGCATTCTTATTAATTAGGGGCGCTATTTGGAAACCAATTGCCTGTGAAGATATCAACGCTGGCTCGCCCAGGGGAGCAGATGCGGCCACGCCTCGCACATTCGGACAATCATTAGCTTCCCAGTCGGCGAGTAGCTGTGATCACGCCCCGGCTACATGCTTCCAGGAATTTCTATTATTCGCGGAGGGTCGTGTTGGTCTCCTCGTTACAAATTATTTAGCGTGCGCGACCTTGGAGGAAACAGTAAATTCCTTTAGTCTCGCAGCGTTTGCCGGAGTGGACCTTATCGATCTATCTCCCTGACAGAGCACCTGCCGACTGTCAGAATAATCACACCCAGTAACTGGATATATGTCTGAGGCTGCTCTTTGTAAGAGAACACGCTCTCGCGGAAGACAACTGAGACAATTTCCTGCGTCCCCGCGCCATTATGATCCACCGACCGCACATAAGATTATACGGTCAAGTGACCCGGGTGGCGGGCCTCCCCAAACACCTGCCTATCATTAAAGCTACCTCCTGTCCAAACACATATTAGCTCGACTTAAAGTGATATCTAGGAGAGCAATGGGACCCCGGCAATAGCCGTGGGCCGATAAATAACGTCAAATGACCATTTGCAGCTAAATTAGGGGACAATTTGTAGGCCTATTCAATAAAGCAATGGTCACGGTAATACCCACACGAGACTGGTTGGTGGACGCCTAACAAAGGATGCCCTTTGATCTGGC
>JAXGGS010264177.1:0-14789 GCA_035585475.1 Armandia brevis | reverse complement strand
CCCACATGTCGAACTCCCTATGAGTCGAACTTATTCAATCGGTCCCTCGAAGTTCGACTTATCGAGAGTATACTGTATATGTATCAAATATATCAAATATATCAAGCTCCATTGATTTCATGGTCAGTATTTCATATTTCATTCAACAGTAGGTTGGGTACAGGCCCCTAATATAGGGCCCCCCTATAAAAGGGATTATCCCTAATTAGGGAACAACCCATTTATAGGGCCCCCCTGTAAAAGGGAATATAACCTATTTTAGGGGCCTGTACCCAGCATGATCACGTAGTCACAGTGTACACGTATTGGTGAAGCAAACTAATAAATGATCTAAGGTCATTACACTATTAAAGCAAGCGGTAAAGTTTAGTCAAATGTCTTAAATCTGCCCTAAAAAATAAATTGGCTGACATGTCGTATGGTTTTCTTTTGTATAATTGCGCGCTAAGACATGAAAGTGAAAATGAATGGCAACATTTTGAATTAAGCACAAATAATGAGATTTACAGAATGATACTGTCAGGTTATCACAATTTATTTAAGTCTCCGGTAGCTTTTACCAAATTGAATGTTTTAATTGATGGTAGATTTTAATGATTGGAGAACTTTAACACGAAGGACTATACATGTTGTATCTGAAAAGGTGTCAGGGGATACGTAATTCTATTACGTGATAGCCTTGAAATTTGCTATTCCCTTGCAGTATCAGTCCAAACTCATGATATAACTAAGAGCAGGAGTATCAATTTGATGAATAATATGCGCTACTTGGATAATATAAGCTGATAAGCCTACTAAAATGTATTCATAGATAAATCAAAATGAGAAAGGGGGATGTCTTTATAACATGAGAGTGAAGCACTTTTATTTTGGGCAAAAGTCAGTCTGATCATATAGATTATCCACAATTATGCTATTGCGCTCATTTTTGGAGTCACTAGTGGTCCCTGTGATTGTGTTTATTGTGACTTGAGTCCCTACTCCCACATGCAATCAATTTATCATTTGTAAATGGAAATAGTAGACGGATATATGATGCCAAGTCCACCTGCCGTAGAGCAACATCACACAGTAATGCCCATTGAAAATAATATCCCATGAATTGCCACCTCCATATTATGTAGTGGTTAGATTATTTTAGAAGTTAGAGGGGACTAAGTGGTCAGATTATTAAGAATCCTTCTGTAAACGAATCATTTTTGTTTATTCATTTCAGAGGGTAAGTATAGAAGTAAAACGTATTGAGTGCTCGTAATTTTGATTGCATAGACAAATATGTATTCACACAAGTTGTTATTCTGAATTTGATAAGAAGTTAAATAACACTTTAGAATAGTGCGCAATGCAAGAATACACACACTATACCCAATAAATGCCATCAACCAACAAATGTTCCATCTCTACTACTCAAATGCGTACACATATCTGATAGGAATCAATAACGCACCGATTTGAATTGTGAATGTTTCGACAAATCTCTTAGCGTCTATCGTTTGAAGAGCGTGAAGATAGATCCACCAGCGGCGGCTATCGGAAACACCCACAATGCTAGAGCCCACTTGGCAATGGCAGCTATGGGCTCACCGAGTAGCAATATTAAGATTGATACGGAGAAGGCTAAAGAGACGACGCAAGGTATCGCCACCATTTCAATGTACCGTTTTACGATCTTTGCGAATTGATCGTCCGAGCCGATTCGTCTGCTTTCGCCGCCCTGGAAAGCTTTAGCGGATTCCTGTAAGTGGGCGCGAATGCGAAACATTAAGCGGGTACTGATCAGAAATGCTAAGATCGGATTGATCATGCAGTATAGTTGTGTGGTGTAGGTGGATGCGCTAATTGTTACGGGTGAAAGCAGCAAGGAGCACATGGAGCCCACATCTAGGTACCCGTGGCTTATGTGCAGATTCGCAAGATTCAACGCGACAAGCAGCACCGGCACCGACCACGTGGCGATGACGAATCCAGTGTATTTCCCGGCGAATCTTCTACTTCCGCCCATGCCGCCGGTGATGGTGCAGTATAGCGAGTATATGTGTAGACTTGCTACAGGACAGGGGGCGGCAAGTGCCACGTACTGCACAACACCCGCTACTAAACACGAAATGTGCTTCACACCAAACTCGTACTGCACCATGCCGCTTTGCTTCTGCGTGTGGTGAGCTATCAAAATTATTGAATAAATGCAGAGAAGCAATCCGGCGATGTTGACACCGGTTGGTGAGCCGGATATTAGTATTTTCTTGGCCTTTCTGCGTCTCCCGTGGATGAGGTATATATGTAACGCTATGAGACATATGTTGTATATAGTGTTGGCAATGACGCCGGCCATTGGTAGGTCATCATAACAGCTTGCTTTGACAAATTTGTCCTTGCATTCTCCAAATGAAAAACAGCATCTCATTGCAAGGTTTGAATCCAACTTAAATTGGCTGTCACTATTACTATGATGTGTCAAATCAAGAAATAAAAATGGATTATTTCTGACAATTAGGCGCTCTAGTTTCATAAGGTCGCTTAACCATTTTGCCTTCAAGTCCAGTGTATACAAATTATTCTTATCTAGTTTTAGCACTTCTAATTGTTTTAGATCGTAAACGAAATATTCAGGCAGAGACGCTAGATTTGTAGAAGATAAGTCTAAATATTTCAAACGAGGTAAGCTAGCGAAAGAAAAGCTGCTGATTTCAAGGAGCGGATTGTTGCTAAGATGCACATTTCTTAAATTGTTTAAATGCTCAAATGATCTTCTGTGAATTGTCTTTATTCCATTGTGCTCTAAGTCAATTACAGCTACATTTTCAAATTCTACAAAAGTTCGATCATCAACTTCCAACAAATTGGCATTACCAGTGAGGTTGTAGACAAGGATTGATCTCGCTGACTGGATGACGGGCATTACAGGTGTTCGTAAGCCAGTTATGATTAAGTGTTTCCATTTAGCAACATTTACCACATCACCTGATTCCAAACCGTAACACATGATGGACCGCCAGAAACACTGACAACCTTGGGGACATACTGCAAGCTGACAGAATGCTTCATCGTCACCTTCAGCGCAGTCATCAACACCGTCACATACATCAGCAGGATGAATGCATCCGCCATCTTTACATTTATACAATCCTGGACAGGAGAGAACTGATTTCGATACAGGGCAGCTTATCTCGTCGTCTCCCAAAGGGCAGTCGTATCGCCCGTCGCAAATCATTCGGTAAGGAACACAATACATGTCCGCGCACTTAAAGCCGAGAGGACATTGTATGTCAGCGCAGTGTCGGAGGTGCGAGCCGCTCCGACAGAAGCGAATGTGGCCGAGGTCGTTCACGTCATAATGGCACAGCCTATGAGCGGGCAGACATTTAGGGTGACCACGCAGACAGGGTATCTCGTCCTCGCGCGCACATGCCACCGACTCTCCGTGCCCAATCCTCTCCAGCCAAGGTTCGTCTTCCCGACCCACAAAGCAATCGGGCACGAGATCGTCGATTAATTCCGGGGGTATACACGTTTCACTGACATCACATTGAGCGTAACCAGGGGCGCATGTATTCGTGCTTAAGTAGGTTTCTATGCTGCTCATCCACCCGGCGAAGCGGTCATTTCTATCTACAACGTCAGCATTGTCAATGCAGTATGCTTCGTCGTTTTTGTACCGACAGTCGATGACGCCATCACATACTTTGAACCAAGGAATATTAGTCTCATTGCCACACGGGAAGTGATATATATCTGTATATTCTACGTCAGAGTAGAAATTGATAGGCATCACGACGTTAGAAATATACATATCATTTTCATCTTCACCGTCATCACATTGTGTCTCATTGTCACTGACGTAAATATCCGGAATACAAGTATTTCTGCATCTGAAATATCCCGGAACACACTTTAACTTCCTATAATCTACGACGTTTTTATAATGTGAAGACGCGAACACATTATAGAAGTAGTCGTCCAAACACCCGATGGCGAATCCCATGTATTTATTTTGTTCGAATAAGTGCAGGTTGCAAATGGTTAATTTACTCAACAATTCGGAGAGAATATTGAAGCTGTCGTAATTACGAAATTTCTCCGGAGTTGATGAAGTGTTTGAAGTCTTCCTTACTTTGAAACAAAGCATCCGCAAAGAGGAAGCATCTTTTGGACAAGTCTTCTTTGCCATCACAACACTGTCACTATGGAAATATCCAGAGAATGAACTTTTCTTGTTTAATTGCAGTTTGTGCGGCATTAATGTAGACAAACAAATATCCGTGTCACGTGGCAGTCGGGCATTATTTATCACCGAATCTATCAAATTAAAACGTGTCTTGAAGGAATGCCAGACTGAGTACCTTTGACTATATCTCTTTGATTGCCATACATATAATCCAGAAGCCGGGCAAAAAACCCGTAGTAGGGGGAACGGGAGCCTACTGCCATCTACAAATGCAACAATGTGCTTTCCTCTATCCTGAGGTTCAGGCTTTTCCGCCGGCGTTATTTGACATACGATAGCAACCGTCATGTGTTTCTCATAACATTCGGTCCAATTCCAAGCCAATATTGTGCCGGGGCTTCTATGCCAGGAAGGATACAGATGCGCACAATACTCGTCAGGGTATGTTGGACGCGGACGAGGGTTTGGATTCGGAAATGTTTTAAATGAATTTTGTCGTAAAGGTACTCTGGAAAACTCGGTCCGATGATAATGCGCCACACCCACAGGCTTTCTCGCTGCCGAGTGACTGAATATACTCATGCCAGAGATTGTTGTAGAATTTTGGTACTGAAATAAAAAATATTTTAATTCATATGGCACTTTCGATATGCATTTTGTACAATAGCAGTTTTCATTGTAATTTACCGTGGGTGGTAATAAGGCGTACTACTACGTAATTTTTATGTTCGTATTAATCAGGCTTTTCTATCATTACTTAAAATATAAATGATGCCCAATTTGTTTAGAATAACTTCGCTGGTCAAGCTGTCAGATGCTTCTCAGTTTACTTCCGCAGTCAGCTATGACCAAGGGGGAGAAGCCAACACACCTGAGACGAACACACAAATATAGGTGCTTTTACCTGGTTTATTTTCCTATTGATCGGCACCACACCAGACGGGTACATTCTGAGAATGCTGATGAAGCTGGTGTCTGGCGAGTCGGATGTTGTTCCCAGCATCAGATTCTCCAGCAGGAGAAGGTCTACTGGCGATGAGACTGTGAATAGCCCCCCTCCTTTAGCTTTGCAAATATTTGCAGCTTCCACCCAACTCATAATTTCTGTTTTCCAAATAACTACAATTATGGAGGAAAATGTCTGAGGGCAACACGTTTTGTATGTAAATGTAGGTGTCATTACTGAGGTTAATGGTATTGGCTGTGTCTCTAACGACAGCCCACATGTTCTTCCTTGTACCCCCCGTAGTATTTGTATCATGACAATACGTTGACTATAGATGGAAAAGTCTTTCAGGCTAGTCTGTGACGCATTGTATAATCTGACTTCAAAACAATGAAACATTCCGGGCGGGGGCGACTGATAACGTCCTCTCGTTACTGGTCCCAGCACGGAATAACAGAAATACACTAACGCAGCAAAGTTATCACACTTCCCTTCTAATTTGAAATTGAAAACAGTAATCTTTGAAGTTAAATCGTAATCATGATGCTGTTTTTGTGTTTCATTTCCATGCATTATCGCCATGATAGTTTTCTCGAAGCCATGTACATAACTCCATTCATAATACATATAATCAGATAGCACATGATACAGTTGTTCAGGCGCAACAGTCATGTGGAATATCTGACTTTGATGTGGGTTATACACGACAAAAAGATCTCGTATGTAAATGCTTTTGAAATTCTCAAAAGGATCCGTTGCTTTGGTAATTTGTAAAGGTGTAAATCCGCCTGTAACTTTGATTGCTAGACTGGCTGAGGAGCACTTTGGATCAAATATATACTTATTTTTTGCTTGAGATTCTGAAGCAGCTTTACAACTTGAACTGGCCTCGCCATGAATAGCAGACTCGATTGGCCCATAGTTTCTCAGTTCCGTATCAAATAGCAGATCAACATTGCATTGCAAAAGCGTATCGAACCGCTCCCCGAACTCGTACGCCTGCCTGTATCGGGCCACGTACTGAATTCTAGCACAGCCAGTATTGCCCAGCAAGAATATATTGGAGAACTGACTGTGATACACGCGGGAACACATCAAAGCTCCTACCGATTCAATGAAAACCATTCCATTGCGTACACCTAGCTGACGTCGGGGATCACATAGGTAGCTCCAACCATCGCGACCCGGATAAATCGGCCAACCGAGGAACCTTTGTTGTAGGTCCCTGCCCTGGATTTCCCCATTACTGGTGTAGTTAATCATATCGATATGCGTTATCTGGTTTTTAGTTATGATATTCGGCGGCCCACATAGCAGCGCTACTCCGGAGCACTTGCTGCCGGATATTCTCAGATTAAAGCTCCATTGTAATTCCAGGGACCGATATGCGTAGATCAGGATGTATATGTTTTTAGTGACACTCGCATATTTGTTCGGAATGAGTACCCTGTGCGAGTGGACTTCTCTAGACCACACGGTTTTACACACTTTCATCAAGGGTAACTGAAGAGAATGAAGTAATATACCATTTGTTTTTTGTTTTCGCTCCTCATACGTGAGTCCTGAATGATGAAAAATGTGGCTATCGACGTCCAAGGAATTCCATCGCACGCTATCCAAGATTAGAATACCATAAGTGCGACAGTCATCCATAATCACACCTTTATGCTTGTAGTTATTTATGGTCACATCTACGAAATGTTCATCCGTAGAAATGTTAATTGCTTTCAGGGTGAACCTCCCAACACTTCGATCTGCTTTAAATGAGAAGGGCACATCATAATTCTGTCCAGTGCTTACATTATTCTGCTCCCAGTCAATCGTTCTGTTGACAAAATGGTGCCGTTTGATTAATTTCAAGTTAAAGGCAAATGGACATTTATACCATTTCCTAATCTTTATCATTTGTTGATTTCCACTAGTCCATGAAACTGTTCGGATCACAATTATTTTCGTTTCCATCTTTATTCTAGTTGTCCCCATGTTGGGAAACTCAGAGGATGGTCCATCAAAGATTAACAAATCGAAGCATTTTTCATCAGTGACACTGCCGGCGAAAGATATCAAAGTCTGGATTTGTTGCCTGATATCACACTGAATGGTTTGTGTCATGTCATTAACCCTAGCAAAGGTATCTTCATTTCTTTGTATACTGTGGTACCAGCTTTGCCTATCTGTATAACACCATAAAATTGGCAATGATGTTATATATTTATAATAACTATTAGTGTTCTGGACACTAGAGCCATCATTATCATGCGTAGCTGGATATGTTAATTGAAATGTCACCAACAATGGTTCGTCAGTCATTTTTTCTTTCCACCAATCAATGGCCATTTTGTTCTTATATCTCACGGCTCCCTTGTGCGCAACACACAATACTTCAATTCTCTCTCCATGTCCGCAAACTTCAAAAGTCGGACTTACAAACCCTCTTCCGACCAAGCACACAATAGACACTGATTCAAAACCACATTGATAAAGTGACTCTTCAAGATTGATCTTCTCCACAGTTATATTTAGATTCCTGTACCACATTTCTATGGTTCTATTGTCAGATATAAGACGCCTGTTAATAGGAAACAGGTGAATACCACAAGGAGCCATAGCTTTAGGCTTCCCAATTTGTGGCTTAAGACAAAATGCCACCTTCTGTTTAACAACGCTACTCATGTGCGATCGATATTCAGTAAATACCGAAATGTTCTGTCCTTCAAAGACTGAGGTATATACAAGGCTTATTATGTGATACTTAATCTGTGGCCACATGACTTTCTCATCAGAACATGCGGTGTGATTGAACATAAATATGAGTAATAAAATGGCTCTAGCAGAGAGATCCATTTTGAAATGTTCCTCTTGCCAGCCACGAAAAAATGAAATACATACAGGTGGTTGAAATTGTATTTAAGACTTGAATTCAACTATTTGCATGTTTACCGAATGATAAACGAAGGATTTAATCCCGTTAATTAACTAAGGATTCAGACTACTGAGTGATTACTAATGAGCTGTATAGGTTAATCTTTGTTTTCTAAATCATTCAAACGTTCATTATTGTTTTTCCTATGAATAATTACTGGGCTGCATCTCTCACGGATGGATAGGATGGGTCAAATCGGACATGAACTACACAAAATGTAATTTGCAGTAGGTGTGTTCCCTCAAAATCGGATACTAGAAGAGCTGGAACTAAACATTCTCAACTGGGATGAACAGCAAATAAGTATGTTTTTACATTATTGTTTTTGTTTGTTCTACGCGACCTAAACTTAAAGTGAATTCTGCCATCTAAATTGACAAATGTCAGTTGAAATTAGATTTGAAACAGCGCAAACCATCATATCATGACATCCTACTTAGAAAAACTCATATATTCGCTTTGCTTAAACCTCACAATATTGATGTTAATATTTCAGCTCCCAGGGGAGTACTCGTCCCATAATATGTTGCACCAGCCGAAATAGGGCTGATTCGGTGGAACAATTACTCTAAAGGGGAAATGCCGTGAGAAAATGGGGGCCATATGAGAGCAATATATGAGAAAATAACCCAAACGAATGTAGTGCTTCTAACATGGTACCCAAGAGTAAATATAGACCCGGCTATACAATAGTTATTCTGGGCAAGGCAAACCCCGAAGGCATACCCTAACGCGAAGGGGCAGGTGCATATATATGTGTGTTATAAACAAACAGGCACACACACACCCCTTGCACCCAATCTCCCCCAACTGCCCATAACATTACAACAACTTTGACTCTCCGTGACCTTTGAACTATACAAGTACATATTTGAAATTGTGAACAATTCCGACAACGGCCAGAAAGGCCTAATGCGAAATCGGTCAAACGTCGAATAAAATACTCAATGTATCGTTAGGGGTACTGATCGGTGGGAGCTGCGTGAAGCACTTGTGTCGACTGCTCAATTGTTTCGCCTCCACTATATTGTGCTGTCACTGCTGCAGCCCAGGAAACGTGTAACACTAGAAACAATAGGAATGACTGAGCAGTTCACAGACAGTGGCAGGAGACGGCTGCGGTTCCACTGAAGACACGCCCAAGTGTTCCTATACCTTCCCATATTCTCATATTTGCGACATAGTCTTGACTGGTACGTGTAATAGCGCGCCTGACATTTAATGCTATGCTTCTTCTCTGTATCCTACCATCTACAGCTATGAAATTCAAAGTCATATCTAATCGACAGCATGCAACTTGTTTGTGTTTTGTATATTTGACTCATTTTGATACGCAGCTGCTGAGAATCAGAATGATACAATTAAGAGGTTCCATTCTTCTTGGATCACGACTCAAATTGTCGTAATTAGCAGCAAACGTCGGTTGATGCTTTTTGAAGCGTACAGGTGTGATAACAGTTCGATGCTTTATTGACTACTATATTGTGCTGCCTAAATCACTAGTATCTCTTTCACTATAAAACAATAGAAAGTATATTGAGTCATCTGCGTATCATTGAGCAATTCGTGGATTTTGGAGACACGAAGTCTGTCGCTCTAACAAAGAACAATCGCTGCCTGTCTGGTACGACCTAGCTGTTATTATTGTCAGCTGCAACTTGGAATTGTCACTTCAATAGCATAGGCTCTGAATATTTCATGATCAAACATATGTAATGCAAATATATAATTAAACATAACTGTATCAATTGACTTGTTATCGATTTGTTTTACGAATTCGAATACCAATTTAAGGACTTGTGTGAGATAGTTGATTTGACCCTACACATGCGGTATGTTTTAGAAATACGACATCAGGGCTATATAAGCTCATACCAGGAAGGCCCAAAGCAAAACGTTGAATGAAATAGCTTGAAATCCTCAATTTAATTTTATTGGTCGGAGCTGCGTGGAGCACATGTGTCGACTGCTCAATTGTTTCGCCTCCACTATATTGTGCTGTCACTGCTGAAGCCGCGGTAACGTGTAACACTAGAAACAATAGGAATGACTGAGCAGTTCACAGGCAGTTGCAGGAGACGGCTGCGGTTCCATGCACTGAAGACAATAACCGAAGCGAAACCTCAGGCGGTGGACGATGTCACAAACACTAAATGTGTGGCCAAATGTTACTATAGGTGGACCTATTCTCTTATTCGCAAATGTGTATTTGTCAGAGGAGGAGGGGTTTTTGAATTGCTGTCCTTGCCACTGTCTCGACTAGATGTTGAACTATATACAATAGAACTGTTAGCGGCAGGAAGGGAAGACTTGATTATGCGATGTGAGTTAATCAATGTTTGCTGGAGACACGAAGTCTGGAGATAACAATAGCCAGTGCATGCACAATGCACATTTTTTATTACATTTCTTCAGGTTAAAAACTCTTTATTTTGTCTTTCGACAGAACATGTAGATTCTTATTGCTCGATGTTCCAAATATTTCAACATTTAATTTAACTTTCCAAAGATTGAAAAATGTTGGTGTTATCTATGTCGGTGATCGTAGCAAATAACAAAATCCATATGATCCCAATGTTCATAATCATCGCGATAAGCGTAAGAAAGAGCGGTGATCTCGGTATGTAGTTTGCTATAATTCCTAAATGATCAGCGGTGATCATGCATCTGTTGGGTACACATCATCGTCTATTCCAAAGGCATGGGAATTCCTGGAACCCTGAATTGTAACGCAAAAAGATGTTCAAAAAATTAGGCAAGAACTTCTATACAATTTGTTTTTATTCATTTGGAGAATATTTATTGATTTCTTATTTATTCAAATAACGAATTCCATTTACAGCGGTCTGCTCTCTTACAACTGGCCTCTTGAATTCCTGCAAACAGATAAGAATACAACATAATTGTGCTAAAACCACCGATACTTTTATGTATATCGCGTAAATAAATGTAAGTCATTTATTTTCCTAAGTGTATTGTTGTCATGTACTAGCATAGCAAGCCTCACCATAGGGCGAGTGACCAAGTTCCCTAGTTGGGGCTCGAAGTTTCGGTAGGCAAAACTGGTCCTGATTTCAGCCATGCATGCTCTCCTCCTCTAGATCGTGACGAATCACATCAACGTCTTTTCTCTGTAAACTGTCAATACATCCCCATAATATTCGTATATATAAGCAGTATCAGTTTTATCTACGCATATCAAATAAAGTTCTGCAGAATCTCTGATAATTTGTTATTGCGTTGTTTATTTTATTACCATGGCCACTCTTAAATCATAGCTGTCCTAACCTTATTATCATAACCACGCCCCCTCTCATCTTCACGCCTCCTGTCATCTTCAGGCTTAGCTCGGTAGTCACCCCATCTATCCTCTTCATATCGCCCAGGCTTATCATCCCTCCTATAATCCCTCCTGTCATCCCCTATATCATCCCTCCTACCATCCCTCCTGTCATCCCCTATATCATCCCTCCTGTCATCCCTCCTGCCATCCCTCCTGTCATCCCCTATATCATCCCTCCTGTCATCTCTACTGTCATCCCTCCTGCCATCCCTCCTGCCATCCCTCCTATCATCCCTCCTGCCATCCCTCCTATCATCCCTCCTGTCATCCCTCCTATCATCCCTCCTGTCATCCCTCCTATCATCCCTCCTGTCATCCCCTATATCATCCCTCCTGTCATCCCCTATGTCATCCCCTCTGTTAGCATACCGGTCTCGGTGATCATTTTTGGGGAACATTACGAATAACAACTATAACTACTAGAAACAGGGGCTTTCAAGTAGCAGCCATGTAAACAATGGCTGGTCCAATGATCTCACTCGTAACATTTGCATACATTAACATGGTTTTTGCATTCGTGAACTATATTGATAGTACACTTCGATTGATATTCGACAACTTGAAGACGGTTAACCGAAATCATTAAAATCAGATTGCTCATCAGTGTCGATGAAATATATATAGACATAATCCATCATTATCACCATAATACAATTAAATTCATTCTACCTTCTGTCATCGAGATGGGGCTCCTCGTAGTTGTCTCCGCCTGCTGTCGGGTCACGAGAATACCTGTCATCTATATATCCGTTAGGCTGGTTGCTATCCCTTAATCCTCTCTCAGCATCAGCTATTAGAGCAGTCCCGGCATTTTCGGCGATAGGGGAACTACAGCGGGTGTATCAGTATATTACATAATATATCATATATCCGGAGCACCTCGCAGAGAAATATTAACACTTTATTCTTATTTTTAAAGTTACATGTAAAACGGTATTAGATTCAGTTTTGATTTTATTAGTAATGTGAAAGCGCATTTATCATGCCAGACTTTCAATATCTGATACGTTCAATGAACAGTTTGTGTATTTTCTATATTTACTGTCTCACTATGCATTGGAATTCGAAGAATATTTACCTGTTGCTTAAATCACTGCACGGAGTCTCCTGCAGGTAACCAGACAATATTTCGTCACCCAGAGTCTCCGGATTTGCATCTGCTGGTGAAGGCGATCTGCAACCACATCATCAAAGTCCACAGTCAATTGATATACATACAACAATACAAGTTTGTTCTCGATAATTATCGCCGCATGAATACCCGTCTGTTAATAATAAAGAACATACCTAGTGACGGCGAGGACTATGATAACTATCACTAAGATTAAGATCACTAATCCAGCTCCTCCGGCAGCAAATCTGATAATCCAGTCCTGGTCAAAACAGCAAGACCCGTCAAATAAACTCCCAGGGGGACACCGGTAGATGAGACAGGTTTCATTTATGATCCTAGTGCCACAATAAAAACGTGAGCCTCATTAAAACGAAAGACTGGGCAGGTGTTGGATCAACGCATTTTAAAGCATGACACATTTAAGAAAGAGTATATCGTGGCACGATACACTGTATTTCTCTGTGCTTTATTGTGACATTAAAGTCGAGAAAAACCTAAATAGACTATGTATACAACAAATTCCTGTAAATACAATGGGTTATAATATCTAAACATATAATAGCCGTTAAGTCATGAATAGATTTACTATCAGGCAACTTATTTGGAAATTTAAACATATTATTTGATCGAATCTATATCGATGTCGAGTATGTACATATATGTATTTTAGGCATTCTCCACTAATATCAAACACTCTCAACAAAGTGAAGTATTTATAAATTGACATACCCAGCTGATAGTATTGATATTTGGCTTGGTAGCAAATAGAAAGTGCTAGGGCTGCATGTTATCTTAGCCTTAGGTTGGTTTGGAATGCACCCATCGGGATAGACACTTTCTGTACAGGATTGTACTTCCGCACTGGAAAAATGGCAAATATCATATCTTTTACAAAAACCATAATTCTCAATTCCACAAACACATCATAAGGAATAGCACGTATCATACACAGCGTAATGCTATATGTATGCGCATAGCAATAGACAGATGGAAGGGGTAGTGCGCATTGTGTATTATAAATATAGTACACATATATTCTAGTATCAAGTTCCAAAACTTTTTGAACTTGAAAACAAGTGCCCTATTGCATTGCAGCTGTATAACTATGTTTACCATCGATAAGTTGATAGTTCGTTTTGCCTTGCAGGCATCATAATTAGTATTTATTAATATGATGATTTTGCATTAATGATTAATTGTTGATAAATTGGTAATCAACTGTTGGTTTTCTAATCTTACGGTCCAAATTAATTCAAACATATTCTACTAAAGGTAACAAAACCATTTAGCAGTCTTCTTCTCATGTGACATGTCCCAGCATTTGAGTCAAGATCAATATTTACGATAAGATTCACTTTCACCTAAAATACTGTGCATGCCAAATTTTAACTTTTAAAATGAAAACATTCGCGCCGTCCTTCAGACGATCTTTGAATGGTGAGGTTCGTATCAATTAGTGTATACAATATATCATTTGGAATTTATAATAGGTTTTTGATTTTATAAAACTTCTCATTGAGATGTCCGCTCAATCAACTTACCTGTGATAGTTAATGCGTTCTATGTAGGGAAATTTTGCAGTCCGGTGACTTCTCTGCTATTGACCTAAGACAAAAGCCGGAAAAGATGATCGGCAAATTATTGACGAATATCAATACTCAAGATTGCTTGAAGTATTAAATTAACACGTGGTTTCAACCTCAACATATCATTTGGCCGAGTGACATTTATGCAAACCCTTACTTGTACTTCAATGATGACCCCAAGCTTAAGTAGTCACTCAAAAGTTGTCTGCTTAACATCGCCCAAAGAGTATTGAGCGTCCTGATGTTTGGTTAGAAATATGAAAAGGGGCCTATATTACGTTTTTGTGTGTGGCAATAGCCCCAACTTTATAGAGAAGTGTAGTTGTAAATGAACATATGTGACGTTATTTTTTCTTTAATTTGTTCAAGCTGAGTTAAAAGATACGCTCTCCTCTCATTATATATTGTTTCACCTATGACCAGTAGTATCGAAAGTATATGTGTTATAATTTCGGCGAAAAATAGGGTCTTTTCCACCACGCATAGTCTATTGCCCTATATTAGAGTCCCCTCCTCCCCCTCCGCGGGGGTAAGCAATTAGCAGTTCCGCCGATATTATATTCCGATGTGACATGAATAGGTCCACTAAAGTTATTTCCGACATGTATGACAATCAAAGGACAATTTGAGTTTCCAATATATGCCCTAAGACAGTGTAGATTATTTACAAGCTTCCACATCTGTGTATTCTAATCATCTATAATATATTTAT
>JAXGGS010264067.1:0-14790 GCA_035585475.1 Armandia brevis | reverse complement strand
GAGTGGATCAACTGATACACGAACACTACAACCGCTATAAAATACCATTCGTGGATTTCTATAACAAATCAATATTCACTCTAAAGAAGCCGCTCCCGAACAGCATGCACGATAAAAATCATACCGATATTAAGATATCTTAAGATAACGATGATATACACATGTACATGTATCTGGTTAATAGGAAATTCTGTGATGTTAATTAAGTAAGAGATAGTGACATAATGTGAAATTGGGTCTATTAATTACGCAAACTTTTGCTGTAGTGATAGCCGGCCTGGGGTTGTTACCTAATATTAGGGATAATAATTTGGACGGCCAACGATACGGCCAATACTAAGAGATTGTCGTGTGGATAGGACTTCACACTAAACTGAATGCGAAGCCTACATTTACCGGTACTTAACTTTTACTGAAGCGTTATATTTCACATTTAACAAGGCTGATGTATGTCAAGCTCTATACATGCTGGTTCAGAGCGGGTCGAGGGGCAATTTTCCTACCTACCCCTTAATGTATCTCCCGTCTAGGCTAGGAGCGCAGAGGGCGAGGGGGCATGTTGGCAGGGAACCCTGCATGGCTGAACAATTCAGAAATATGTATTTGTCCGTGTCCGTACGCAAGGCTTACATTTTTAAGAGATCAACACATACGTGAACATTGACAAGTACACCGGCATTTACATGTACATAGTAAGAGTAGGTTTGTACAGTTCAGAAATACACATGGGAAACCAATGCACCTCTTTAAAGATGTAATTTAAAAGCGGTGCATTTATCAAAACTCTTATCAGTTCAATTCCGGATATTTTCTGACATGCATACTCATAATGGCAATCTTACACAATTTCAGCAGCATTTCTTAACAGTAGAACCCAACGCGAACCTTATGTTTATGACCCAGATAGACCCAAACTTTCCAGGTTGCGCAACCTAGATTCAAAACTGTCAAAATATAAAGGTATAATTACCTGAGTATACTTAATTTCTGGTACTCGGCTGGACTTGGCCATGCTGTCGGTTTGGTGGAGCTCACGCTTGTGTATTGCACAACTAATGACAAGCAAATATAAAGCCAGCGAGTAACCACCAAAGTCCGCCGGCGTAACAGGGCAGATAACTAACGCTTAAAATTAGTCATACTTTTATAATATACTCCACAAATCAAATCCACACAGCCCCCCAGCCGACGTAGTCGCAGGTAAATAGCGCAATTCACTACCAGTCGTTCACTTTATCTAGAGGTACACTTAGTATTCACACTCACGGTACGACTGGGTTTTTGCCCATACTCTAACACGCCACTAATACTGCTTCTCATTCTACTATATTTCTACTACCTATCTACTCGTCCCAATTACCCACCGATTGCTCCGAATAAGAGTACCCAATCTTCTCAATATTTCTGGACCCGGAGGATCGATTAGTTTAATTTTAAACACGAGTCTATACTCTACCATTTTAATTTATTATATACTCAATCTATACCACCACCACACCTCCAGGCCTCTAGTATGGAATAGATTCCTTACACTGCCAGCCGGAATACTTATATATACGCTACAACATGTTCACGAAAATATTATGAACCATTACTCTACACCCTTTTTCCAGACCTCCTTAAGTCAGCCTTCAGCTCTGACTGGGTTGAAGTCTCCCGAAGATGGGACCGCCCTCACCACACACCCCGCATCCTGCACACTTGGGTATTTCACCACCTAGAAAATCGGGACTGCAAGCTCAGAAGTCACCACAGATCACTCCCCTGGGCCCAGATATAGCACCTCTACTCGCTAGCGATTTCAATGCCTCGTCTGGCTGCCAAGAATACCCCAGTGTCATGCCCAACCGACCAATCTTTCTTATAAATGCTTATCCCTCGAAAAGGGGATTTGCAGCATGTAATACTACAGTTATGATTACTAGATTATTTAAAGATAAGATTGTTTCTGAGAGCTGGAGATGCCCGGAAAATAGAGCGTACCGATTCAACGCTCAGACAGCCGACATTCGAGCCGGCCCCATTCGTGTTGCAGAAATCCTGCATCACATGTCAACCAGAAGAGCGATCATTGTTATGCAAAAAGATGGGCTAGCAACAGATGTAAATAATTTTGAAAAAGTACGATATGGTGACTACTCATTTGTCATCTCGTACCGCGAATTCTGGGGCGTTTTTGCTTTAGGACTCTGGCCAGCCAATCTACATATCGAAGCGTACTCTGTCTCCAGCATCCGTGCCTCTGCCCTCCCCAAGCAACTGGTGGAAACCATTCTTTTCTACATGCGAAAGCATCGAAAAGAGATCCGAGAACCATGGTTCAGGGACTTAAATTTACCCGAGTTCCCCACCATTCCTAACTTTAATGATACACGCCCGTTTCCCTACATGGGGGTCGACCCATTGTTAGAATATAACAGGCCCAGACCCCCCCACCCGTGTAGACCTCTCGCACCAGCTATCAACCTGGGCAACACACAGAGTAGCAAACTGTTACCAGCCACAAAGTCAACAGTGGGGAGGAAAACCTATGTGGTTCGAGAAAATCTCACCAAACCAAAATCCCGTGCGTTCCTCCCGAGACTGATTCACAAACAACCGGTGTCGAGTACGTTACATTAAAATCCACTATATAGTTATCAATAATCGAATTTTATATAAATAATACTATGTTTATAAATACTATTCGTTGCTGACTACTAATAAATGTGTCACCCTTAATATATTAAATAATCGGACACAATTATGCAATTTCCATGAACGTTCTATATGAATACAAATATACTATTATATACTATATCTTGAATCTACTATTTACTTTTAAGTCTTGAAGAAACCTGAAGAACGAGTCTCCTCGGACCCTTCCATCAGACCAATCAAGAATCCCATGGAAATACAAATTCTACACGTACCCGAACCAGTATCCCAGCTAGCAGTTATACCGTCTGTCCAAGAGTCATCGGACCCGCCGAAGACCCTACACCTAATCGGTCTTACACATGCGGAGAGATCGCTTTCCATCATCACAGGAAACACTCAACTGAACGTTAGTCTCCCGCTGGATATCCAGTTAACTCTAGGCCCAGGGGCTGTAGTACACACCCCTGTTTTGCCACGACAGACAGTGACGCTGGCCCCGACTACCATCTCAACGGTGACTCCTGAGGAAAAATCAATCCCTCCCCCAGTCCCGGGTATAGGTGCTACGGTTACAGTGTCGACTGACTCATCGAAGCGACGGACCACCAGACCTAAGTCTGTCTCTCAGTCTCACAATACAGTGGAACCAATCTCGAGTCCAAAGCAATTGCCATCCGCTACCTCCACTCGCTCAGCTAGGATCTCCTCAGAGACGGAAAGCGCATCTAGTGGTGAGGACTCTCCTCCATCAGTTGCTGACTTTCACCACTCGCCGCGTATCATTCCCCGCGGACCTTACCTGAAAAGGAAAAGAAGAACATTTCTGAGCCAGAGAAAAAAGACTAAAATGACTGACGAGCAAAAATCGATCCACTGGAAAAAGAAAATGACACAGAAAGCTAATCAGGAGAAAACATCATTACCAGTGTTCGTTCCTGAAAGTAATGAAATTAGAGAAACTGTCATTTTTCCAAAAGTAAGCCATGTTAATAAAGTTATTTCTCCAACACTGTCTCATGAATCGGACTATGTAATTACTATACCGGACTTTGAATTGGAACTTTTATATCTTAACATGGACACTATTACCCACTGTGAATTTATGAATAATCAAGATACATGTCTTCTTGACCATTTCCAGGACTCCGAGTATAACACTCCGATGGACACAGATGATTTTCATCTTACTCCCGAACGGGAAGACTCCTCTCACTCGGACGAAGAGATGACCCCCGTGAGCGTGGCCAATCCACCACCGGGAGGCGCCACTCAGATGGACCCTCTTCTGGATGACCGATGTTTCGACATCCCACAGGAACTTTCTTCCGCAGTCCCTCCCTCCATTAATACGGAGCAGGCACCTTCTGATTATATATCGGACATGATTTCAATTCAAGGCAAATTACAACACTCGAGTAAGTTAACAGTCTTGATCTACATCATTTTTACTGTAAATTATAATAAACCTAAATAGGCAATAAATGGAGAGGTTAATCACACACCTACCAGACGACCAGATACTGGATCATATATATTATTATTCAACCGTACTATAATATATAAATACTATATATCATCGTTATAAATAAATAATAAATAATATATAATACTATTTATATCCTCTATCCCCTATCTGTCCATCTAAATATTGTCCTTATCTAATTTAAAAAATTACTTTTTATACTCCGACTAGCTCTATCGGACAGTGTGGAGAGTATTCTACAACTTTTTCAAGACTCTGGACTGGACGAACTTATGCTGGATCTCCCAGACACGCCGGTGGACCTGGACAATCTTCAACTGGACCCCTTCATTTCGGGACCAGACCAACTACCATCACCTACTAGACTAGCTGAGGTACCTACACAAGAGCCAGATCTACCCGGAATAATCAAACCTGATTATGCGCCAACCACTATCTCCTCCGTACGACCCAAGACACGGAGAAATATCAACAGAACAACCGATAACGAAACAAATAATTTTGGGTTTACTACTCCCCCTAATAGAGGTACCTCATATACTGAAATACCATCTGTAGACACCCCTATTATATTTTTGAAATTAATATATATAAAAAACAATATCTGCGTCTTACTTTTCCTATACTGAAATTAATATAGATTTGTCATATCTATTGTTACACTTTCAGTAAGTCGCATCTCGGTTGAACGCGCCACGTGTAGGAAAAACCTGAGGAGGCTAACAGGGCAATTATCTACCTCTAGCGAAGATGACCCTACCATAATGTCTGATGAAGAGGAACTAGCACGCCCCCTCCCCAGGTCTACATCCACGTCTCCTGTGAAGAAAAAATACAGATTTATTTCTCAGTCGCCTCCCACTCCACCGGCTCTTTTTCCGAGACCTATCCTTCACCATCTACTGAGTGGAGAATCTGAGATTACGAGTGACGCACGTGGACGACCAATCTTGGGTAGACCTAATCTGGGACAACTTTATACCCCAGACTTCTCACTGAGGGAGCCCGTCACCCCCCCGAATCGGATCCCCGTGACGGCCGATACTCCTCCACCGGAGATGACCCAACCAGTATTTCTGGAAACTGCAGACCAGAGCCAGGAGGATCTATCTGCCTACTTCACTGGCATTTTCAATCAGGTGGTCCGTAATGCATCCCCCAAATCCTCGAAAGTACTTTTACACGCCGAGAGAATCAGGCCCACACCCAGGAATAGAGATGAAATTCCCCAAGTCGACGGTGCCCAAGACTCTGACGATTACTCACAGGCTGATGATGCTCCTACGCAAACCACCTCAACGCAGTCTCCCCAGAGCAGAAACCCAAATGAGGCACCCTTTACGTTAATACCAGTCGCTTCGTCACCACCAGTTGTGTCCCAGAACGACTTCCACTTGTCCCCGATTCCAATGGAACAAGACTCACAGTCGCAAGGATTCACGCTAGGTCTTACACAGACACAAGAACACAACCGCGGCTCAACTAAATCTCCGGTCAAAACCAGGAGCAGGACAAATCCCTCGTTTGTTCGCAAGAAATTTACACGGCAAGAACTAAGTGGTAGAACTAAAAGAGGTGATACTATGAGACCCACATCTCACTCTGCCTCCTCTTCCTCGACCATAGGACCATCCCAGGAAACTTCTCAGCCGAACAGCCCCCCTCCGGCTAACGTTTACCCACGGAACAGAGGAATCGAGTCTCAACTGGACCTTCCACTGATCTGGCACACGGAGGATGAGGATCTAGGCTGGACCCCGGCCCCCGAATACTTCCCTCAAGCTACTCAGATTAACGACCAAAAAGTATCTGTGCTAGCGGGACTCCGGTTAACCCAGAAAAAAGTCAATAGCCTCATCCCGTCTGCGGATAAGGAAGACCTAGCCCGTCTACTTCACAAACTGGAACAGAGTATTTCAGACAAACACCTTGCAGTCACAGAGACACTCACGGCAATCCAGCAAGACAAACAAGAAATCCCCGAGACTATTCTGACGGACATCGATCGACTACAAGAAACGTGCAAGCAAACTCTGGTCCTTAACCAGAAGCACCAGAAAATTCTAGTCAATCTGAAGCAAGGTAACACGGGTACCCATGCTATCAAGGAAATTGTCCAGAAAATACCTCAGGAGGAAACACAGAACCAACAGTTCGCTGCTCTGACTAAAACAGTCCGAGATGGTGTTAAAATCATTACCTCTCTTCACCACTCAGAAAATAAGTGGCACACCATTGAGCGCACCGAGTTCAAGAAGAACATTGATGATCACCAGGAGCAAATCCAATCACTCGAGGCGACGGTACGGAGGCTCAAATCAGAACTTCTTAAAGCACAGAATCACCTCCAGAATTGTACCACTACGATACCTCCTCTCATGAAACTCGACAGAGATAATCGACAACCACCGAGCAATCATCGCCCCACAGTGGTAAACCTAAGCTCTGACGAACACAGCGACCGGACACAACTGACCCCCGCTACGCGAAGAGTCATCAGACCTACGAGTCAAGCCTCAACCTCGTCCTCCGATGGAGACTCAGACTCCCAGCCAAAAGCTAAACCTGATAACTCGGCATCGTCCTATCAGGATCTCTACATTCCTTACCAAGTCAAGAGGAAGATCTCATGGGACGAGCCGGAGAGTAAAAGGCGTCCTAGCTATGCACATGACGATGCACCAGGGCCCAAGGGTAAAGGGTCAAATCGCCAGATTAAAAATCCTAAAAGATCAACTGCGCACCCTAGACAACAATCTAGTAGCCAGTCCACCTCGACCGCCAGACCCAAAATGGATCTTCCAAGACGACTAGCAGCACCGGGAACTCAGGTGTCTAGAGCCATCATGTATCTTGATCACCCTCTAGAAGACACCCTGACACCTTTTATAGCGGAGGTCATGCACGACCAAAATGCAAAGATCGTGCCTGTCACGGATATTCTCAGCATCACTGCCAAGATACTCGACCTACCCGACCACTCCGTCTATAAAATAGGATTCCACGTCGGACTCCACAATCTCGCGTTTGATAGAACCGAGCACATCGAAGAGGAGATCAAAGAATTACTTGAACTAGTAAGCACAAAGATCACCTCAGCAGCAATCTGCGTTATAAGTCTCCCGTTTGGATCCAAGAAGATTAGTTCCAAAGACGAGATCGACTCGTTTCAGCGCCTCCGTCAAGCTTGGGTAGGCACAGCCTATCAATTTAGCTTTGCCAAAAATCATGTGGTGCATAATTATCCGATGATTCACAACTGGTCGATGGCTCCAAACAGGAACATGTACATACACAACTCCCCGTGTATACCTAACCCCAAATTCGTCCACATTTGGTGTGATCAACTGGACAAAGCTTTCCAGTGAATGTATAAGTATATCCGGCTGGCAGTTTTATATTTCTGCCTAATCAAATAAATATATTCAGCCCACTGGGCTTATGTGGTATGAAACCGATGCTTAATTAAGATATACCACTTGTTCATGGTTCATTATTTTAATTGATATACTTCATACTCGCCTCAATACTATGATAATTAATTTCACGGCATTTATTATCAACTAAAATAATATAAGAATATATATAACACTTCACTATATAAAATAGGATCTCACCAGATTATATTATCTTCAGCGTTTATTCTACTTCATCAACCATATACTATTATACATTCCAATAGTTATCTAACTGGTGTTATAATTAACTATCTTAAACACTATTATACATAGAACAATGTATTGATTATTATTATGTGATTTTGTCCACTCTGTCATAAGATATTTTAGCTAGCTCTTTACAAGCTTAGCCACTGTAACACTCAAACGACACATCGTAACGAATGTACGTTTTACTGTCATAAATACTAGGTACAAGTTCAGCGCTATATAGCGATTGTAAAATTATATTATATATTTGTAATTTACTTTCTATGTAATTGGAGTTCGCCACCTCCCATTCTCGGCTGTGCGCGTGTGCCATATAGATTGGAGGCTACCCCACTTGTACTATTTTACAGTAACCTCTCAAACAAAATCACTATTGGAGTTCATCAGTATATTTAATACTCTTTTGGTATTGCTGCATACTTTTCTAATACACTGTATTCACATTCAGATACAGGATAACACTCTACACACTGAGGTTTACCGTCTATGTTAATTATTTTAATTTACACTGTTATTGGATTGTTTGTACGCATCAACACGAAAACATATAAAAACGAATAAAACAACAATACTGTACATAATTCTGACTACGTCTATTTATTTTTCGAGAACATAATTTATAATTCTGTACATAAATATATACTCTAGATAACACGTTTTCACCTCTATTTATATGCACTGCTGAAACAAGCATTCGTATATAATAAATTGATAGTCAACATATCTCCCTCGGAAAATTATACTACTTCACTACTATATACCAATCTATAAGACAGTAGTATACTCACCCGTAGCCCACACTTCGGAGTCAAATTATAAATTAACACATAAATTCGTCATCAATACTACCTCATACACTAAAAACTACGTATATTAATACATTATTTCAATCCACTGGCACCTGCTACATCTACCCCTTACATAATATAATTCTGATTACTGCACATACACATATACACTAGTAAATATTACTTATCCCTAGTTTATACACACCGATATATAGCATTCACACAATAAATAGGCAGTCGACATACCCTCGGATCAACATACTACCTCACACTTTATACACCAATTCATAGATAATAGTTTTCCACGCTATACACAATACGTAGTTAAATCAAATATTGGACTCTAAACTACTCATCAATACTATATCTCTATACACAAATCACATATAATAATATCACACTCTAAACCCCAGTCCTTAAAAACTCCGACATTAAGAATTTATTTACCCTAGCCTGTGTCACTCTCTACATTACTCATTTAATACATTTAACGTTTACACAGAGTGCACTCATCTCTTTTATGAATATATCTATACATCTATACAATAGTAATCATCAAAAATCTAAGAACACAATACTCGATATTTCTTATAATAAACATTAACATGCATCCAACAAAAAAGGGGCGTGCCTATTATAGGAAAAATAGACTAAACTCCTATAAAGCACACTTTCCGTCTAATAATCAATCTAACAGATCAATTACCTTCTGGCACTCAAGAGGTAAAACCCCTACGTTAAATAGGGACACCCGGCCTTTCCAGATTGCTGCATACAACATCAGGTCTTTAAACAAGAAGTATGAAGGACCAAAAACCCTCAAACCAGAATTTCTTCGTGAAATCTCCAAATTCGACATCATTTTTCTCCAAGAAACCTGGTGTAATAATAAAAATAATATAGATATTCCTGGTTACCTGTGCATGCAAAAAAGCCGTAATATCAATGAAAGTAACACTGCCCGGAATGGAGGAATATGCATCGCCATAAAAAACGATATTGTACCTCAAATTACCATTCTCGAGGGGTCGGACCCCCATATCTTCGAGATCTCAATCTCCAAAAAGCTCACCCACACTGACACCAATGTTCACGTCATATTTGTGTATAATCCCACGGAGCGCTCCCCTTTTCAGGGTAAAGGAGAAGACTCCATACTGCATCTGGTACAAAGTAAAATAACGGACTTACCCCCTAAAACTTGTACACTAGTTATGGGCGACCTTAACGGTCGTACTGGCAATGCACTCGACTGGTCACCTCCTATTCCCATATCAGCAGGAGGGGATGATTTCCTTCCAGAACCAGACGAGGACGTTGATCTTCCTGTTCGTACAAATGAAGATCAGATTATTAATGATCAGGGTAAACAGATAATTAATATGTGCGTTCTCACTTCACTATTCATACTCAACGGTCGTACACCAGGGGATTTAGGGGGCAGATGTACTTATGCAAAAAACTACACGCGTACTACAATTGACTACGCTTTATCTAGTCATAATCTAGCCCAGGACATTAAACATTTTAAAGTTCACCCCCTTGATTCCGACATTACAGACCACTCCCTTATATCTGTTTCATTTAACACAGTAAGGAAACGGAACTCACCACTACAACGTGTCGATCCCTCAGCTAAACTCATTAAGTTTATTTGGACTCCGGAAAGCAAAGCCTCCTTTCATCAAGCAGTTTCATCTCAACTATTTGCAAAAGAAATCGAAAGATTAACTCAACTCACCTCCCAAATAGGAGATGCCGACCAAGAATTCTTAGACAAAATCATCTCCTCTCTCTCGCAACTTCTGAAAGATACCGCTAAAAACAGCACAAAATACATAGAACCCCCATCCAAAGAATATGTATCAGGTGAATATAAACCTAAACACAAACCATGGTTCGATGACAGATGCCATGAACTCCGTAAATCACTGGACAACATCCGGTTCGATAGAACGTTAGATAAAGACACCAAAACGTCCAGATCCAATCCACTTAAGCGCGACCTGAAAAAGACGTTAAAGAATAATTACTTCCAATACAAAAGAGATATAGTTTCACAAATGCTTAACACTGACAGGAAACAAAAACGCGGGTACTGGGATATGGTCGAAAAATTGAAATCGGCAGAAGCAATTGCGCCTCGGTATTGCCCTATACCCAATCCCACCTGGATCGAACACTTTGGCCTGTTATTGAATAAAGAGAACGACCTTACAGATATCCAATTCAATATAAAATCAGCCAGAGCTGAACTAGACTCTGACTACATTGATCCCCTTACTGACGCAATTACATGGTCCGAAATAGAATATATTATCAAAAAGACCTCATCAGATAAGGCCTCGTATATTGATGGTATAACTACCGACATACTCAAAATAGCTGGCCCCCACATATCTTCTCTCCTAGTCATACTCTTCAATAAATTACGTACCTCTTCTCTCTACCCGACGATTTGGAACGAGGCCTACATCACATGCATTTATAAAAAGGGTAATAGACTGAATCCTAACAACTACCGAGGCATTGCTGTCAGCAGTGTCCTGGGGAAAATTTTTAATAGCATCCTTAATGAAAGACTAATAGACCACATCGAAAAAAGTAACCTGGACCACCCATCGCAAGGTGCTTTTAAAAAAGGATACCGAACCACCGATCATGTCTTTATTCTTCAGTCGATCATTGACCAATATAAATCGCGTAAAAAACCGGTGTATTTAGCTTTTGTCGATCTCCATAAAGCATTCGACACAATAGCAAGGAAAAAACTCCTAGTTAAACTCAGAACCAAAGGCTTCGCCGGTCTATTCATGGAACTCCTAGATAAAATGAACGCAAACACCAGCTGTAGAATACGTGTAAATATGTACGTCACTCACCTTTTTAAAGCCATTACTGGAGTCAAACAAGGGGACCCTCTAAGTCCCACCCTCTTCAATTTCTTCATCTCTGACTTACACCAAATTATCACTGAAGAATGTCAACCCATCTCACTCCTAGGAGTCAAGATTGGTCTTCTCAGCTGGTCCGACGATCAAGTATTAATTTCTTCTTCAAGTAAGGGGCTTCAACACTCGCTCAATCTCCTCTCTGATTACTGTCAAGAATGGAGCCTGGTCATCAACCCCTCAAAGACAGAAGTACTGATAGCGGGACATTTTCCTTACACCATCAGACCAGCTCTTTTCCTAAATGGCACTCGACTAAACTATACAGAGAAACATCGATATTTGGGCTTATACATCGATCAGAATGGCTTCAAAAATGCTATGGACGACCTCGAGATTAAGCAGCAGAGGGCAATGTACTTACTTCAACCAGTACTAAAACACAATCCTCCTGACATCAATCTCTCACTTCATACCACACTCATCCAATCGATAGGATCCTATGGTTCGGATTTCTGGGCACCTTATCTACAAGTATTTAGATCCACCAAAAATCTCTACGAATATCTATCGAGCCCCACATCACCATCCCTAAATATAGACAAACTACAACTAAAACATTACAGAAGAATTCTTCACCTACCTGATAATGTTTGCAATATCGCCATATGGGCTGAGTGTGGGAGACATCCGGCATCGATAGCGGCCACCATTCTCTCTCTCAAATTTGTTAACCATCTCGAATTATCGGACTCCCTGTACGTTCAGGCAGCTCTGAATACACTTAAAATCCTAGCCGATGAGAAATCTCAAGGATGGTGGTATCATGCTCAACAAATGGTAACAAAATCGATGATACATCCTTCTGAAATGGAAAAGCCTACCCTGCCTAAAATTATACACAGAAAAATCCAAGACCATATCATGGAAGCGCTTTCCTCCTACGAAAAATATCCGAAAATGAGATCCTATGCGAAGTATAAAACCACCTACGAAATCGAACCCTACCTGAAATCAAACACTACACTCAACTGGGTACATGTAATCAAATTCCGCCTCAGCGCACATAAACTTGAAATCGAAACAGGTCGCATACAAGGCATTCCTCTTAATAACCGTACCTGTAAACTATGTCACACAGGTGAGATTGGTGACGAACACCACTGCTTCCGATGTCCCCATTTTCTTCAAACTCGCCAAGCGCTAGACATTGAAGCACACACAACTGAATTATTTCTGAGTGGTATGCTCGAACTCACCGACAACTGGATACATTACATAAATCACGTTATGACCTCACCCACAGCTCCACACTCACCTTCACAGCCGTCTCCAAATATAAGGAAAAGAAAAAGGAAATCTAAGAAATCCTCCAAGAACACGCCTACACCAACTCCAATATCTCATGATAGCATCTGTAAAACAATTACATAGATCACAATCGTACATAATAATATACTTAAATATTGTCAGTACCATATACTTACTCACCTCTACTCAATAATTAAAAATCAACTTACGTATTCGTTCTATTTTGTCTTTGCCTTACCTCCTCCTAATGTGTTGTCTCACTTTTACTCCTCTCTTCCAACAGGTTACACACTTTCATCATAGACTAGTCAGTATAGTATCCTATGTATGTTTGTAAAGTAGATTGCAGCATTGCAGACATGTAAATAGTTGTAATTATTCCTTCAACCAAGATATTCCTTTTACCTTTTCATGTAACCTTCCTTGTTCACACTAGTGACCCTCTCGGTCCTTATTTGTACGCCGCTTAGGCGAACATAATGTTTATTATGGCAAATAAAGATTATTTGAAACTGAAACTGAAACAGCTGATTAATAATGGCTGCTGTCAGTGGGTTTCACATAAAATGTGAACTACAGCATCAGGCACGGAAAATTAATACATGAATGTTTTTTATCATTTATCCCTACTAGTTGTTTTTGAATTGCAGGTCGATCGGATGATCAAAAGAATGGGGTGTACAGACTTAGTCGGACATAGTAAGCTCCTTTATTCCAAAAGACGTATGGTCACGAGTAGTACGATAATTTAAATTTTTCGTTCTATGCCACCCGATTTGTATTTTTGATTTTGCCATGCAGACGAAAATTTCCAAGTTTCATCGTTCCCGTTCCCTTCATCGTCGATCTAAGATGTGAATTGATATTTATTTATTTATTTATTTATTGATCCAAATCAGTCTAAGTGTACATTCAATACAACTTTTTTGAAACCTGATAAGTCACTTATTCATACAGTATGTATTTTATATGTATAGGGTTAGTTAATAATATATAAGGATTACGTATATTTGTATGAACCGTGTGCTCCACCATGTATGAACCATGCTTGATAAATGATTCTTTTATACAATGGGTAGCGGTTTGGGTGCCATGCATATTGATGATAGGAAGGTAATGATTTCCTGGTCGATGGTTTGACATAACTCTTCGTACCAAGTGTTCGCTCTATGCATCAAGGGAAAGTCGTCCATTGGTAATGGTACAATTGCCTCAATTTTTCTTCGCTGTTCTCTCCATTCCGGACAGGTCAGCACATGCCTCTCATCTCCCCATATTTTGCATAGCTGACAATTTCCTACCTCATCGTTGCGTGTAAAGATTGCAATCTCCGATGGTAGTTATATATCAGGTAAGCCCAATCAAGTGATACTAAAATAAGTTCCCAATAAGTTATATGCCATCACAGGACAATATGGTAGCATGACATCGACAAGATGTTGTTATCTAGTCTCGGGCTTATGAGCTTTATTGTGCCGGACCTGCCGGAGTGTGCGGACTGCCTATCCAAAATTTGGGGTCTTTATGAGCTTATTTGCGTCAAAATGTGGAGTCCGTCTGAGCAGTTTAAGGTCAACATGTGGGGTCCACATCAGTTAAATCATCAATTTTGTCCATAAAGTAGTCACAGAAAGACCGCCGCACGGCAATCTTTTGCCTAAAAACCTGTCGCACGGACATCCGAGTCAGCCCAAATTAAATAATAATATTATAATCATGTCCTGCCTACCACCCCCCCTTCTCAGACATATAAAATTAAGGCCATGTAAACTTAGTAAAATGTTTCTCACGGGCCGCCGCATGGCCCGGAACACCCCCGCATTTCCCTTTTTTTTTTAAAGAAAGAAAAAGAACGGCCACCCGCACGGCCAAAACCTTCCGAAAAAAAAAAAAAAAAAGCCGCCCGCCCGCACCACCTCCGAGGAAAAAAAAGAAAGAAAGGCCCGCATCCCGCACCGCCTCCAAGGCCTAAAAATAATAATGGCCGTACCCCGCACCACCTCCGAGTC
>JAXGGS010263956.1:0-14792 GCA_035585475.1 Armandia brevis | reverse complement strand
GTTTTAATTTAAGTGTTCACTATGAAAGCTTTTATAAAACGCGAAGTGAGTTATTGATCTGTGATTCAAAGGGGAGGTACGTGTGGCTCCGCCTGACTACCTATAATCCCCACATAGTGAGCCACTGATATAGATATTCTGGTACAGGCCCTGGTTATTAAACTAACACACTCTGTAGAGGTTCACACTGACCCAAGCATGCAGAACTACAGCTATTATGTCAATACTACTTTAACTAAGAGGTCGGCACTACTAATCTGTGCGTGGTGAAGTATATGCATGCTTACATTGCGAGTTCACTCGCGAGCACTTGCTCTTCAACCTGCCCCTAATTACCCTTATCTCCTTACATTAACCCACATATTCTTAATTCGTAATAAGTACTTAGGTTATCGCTATATTTAGAGAAGCCATTGCGACATACAAATGACACAGCCGGGTTTGTCTGGTGCTGGCTGGGGGAGCTTCTTGCGTAGCTTTAATATTAGAAATATTCAGCGAGAATGTAATCAGTAACATTAGCCAAAGCGACACCTCATTATACGCGTTTTTCTTCCATGCTTGTGAGTATTAAAATGATGACCTGTGAAAGATCAGTATTTACTAATTATGAATATCAGAGGAGATGACGAAGCTGTTCCGCCTACCTTCTCTTATACTACAGGTTGATGTGACCTCCAGACTGTACCCATGTATAGACGCCGTGAGGACATTTGCATTTAACAAAAGTTGATTTAAACACATCCACAGACAACTCCCGCCATATTCAGACCACATCGACTAGTATATTTATAGCAGCGCGTCTAGTTTTTCTTCTCCCACATGGCGTATTTATAGTTCTACAATTACTATGTTTCTATATCGGGGAGATTTACTGTTTTCTGCAGCCTCCCCTGTAAGGTGCGCGTCCAGTAATCAGTCTCTCTCGCTTTGATGATAAAATAATTAGCTCCTGTTCCTCATTTCCGTCCCCGGCTTCTCACACGTTACCATGGTGATGACGTCACGATGACGCAGACGAGCACGTGGCGGTATGTGTGAGACATTAAGGTGTGATTTATCAGAGCTCCGTGTCCGGGAGAGGGGTGGCAGGGGATCGTTAATTATTTAATCACCGATGTTACCAGATTCCTGACTTTCCTCTCTCCAGCTGATCGCTTGGACAGCAATTCTTATTTCTGGCGTGTGATTATTTGTTTTCAAATTCCTACATGCATATCTTTCTCCCCATGGACATATATGAAATGTTTCCTATAAGGCTCTCCCTGCTCTGATTGTAGAATTTACTATTTGTGGTGGATGTTGCGCTGCCTGTTGACCACTCCTGCCAATTAGCGCCTTCCCCTGCACGATGGTTTATGTGCGGCCGTGTTGTCTCTTTCCTGCAGGAAAACTGGGGACTGTCGAGGTATCCGCCTCATCAAAGCACAAACACCGCCACAGAGCTTCTCACTGCGGGGATATTTATAACCTCGTCTTCTAGAAGGGGGCTGGTGGGGGCGTTTAAGCGCAGTGGTAGATGGGATACATACTTTTCATATAATTCTCACCCAAACTAATTTACAGTGACCAAAGGACAGCTGACCTCACATGTATCTGCTGTAAAATCGCCTTATTCACACGCACTGGAGGACGACTGAATTTTCAATACGACCTAACTTAGAAACCACTAAGCGCATTGTATCTCCTAGTTGTACTGTCGCTGGTGTAATTAATCTCTGCAGCAACAGTCCGACAATTTGTGCACTTCCCACTCACCATCCTCTCCTCTGTTAGAGCAGGAGATTTAAAGGCAGATGGATCATTATTCAGCCAGGCAGTGTAAACATCTACCATGCCGGTGTTACCCTGGATACACGAGAATGCTTTACACTGCCAGCATCCCCCCAATGTCCTCGCTTTAAGGTTCCCCGGTGACACAACCCTCCTTAACGGTCGTTAAGCACCGGGGACGGTTGCTATGTGACTGTGTTATCTGTCGGGGCACGGATGAAATGAGGAGGCTGGAGTGCTGATGTCCTTAATTCAGAGTCTACCTTCTACAGCACCCCCTTTGGCTGCAGCTGATGGTAACCTCACTTCATATTCTGTCGGTGGCAATAACGTCACGTCATGTCCGTTTTGACGTGACACTTTTCTTCTTGTTTCTTTAATTGAACAATTTTCCCGTGTAAAACACAGTTGTATTCCGGCAGTTGCAGTGATATTACCTTGCTGGCTTGGTTTGGGATGGAGCTGTGCTAGATGGAAACCTTGACCCACTGAACGGACGCCTTAAGCCCAGAGATTGCTGCAAGTAGTCCCAGTCTGATTTAAGAAAACTGTCGGTTTACGTCTGTGGCCGATTCTGCATCAGATTGCTGCCCTTTTCTGCCCGCTCAGAATTAATATCCGGTCAACCAACAGGGGAGGGAATCTAATAGGGCTGGTGAGTTCTCCGGGCTACCACCAGGGGAGGGAAGCTAATAGGGCTGGTGAGTTCTCCGGGCTACCACCAGGGGAGGGAAGCTAATAGGGCTGGTGAGTTCTCCGGGCAACCACCAGGGGAGGGAAGCTAATAGGGCTGGTGAGTTCTCCGGGCAACCACCAGGGGAGGGAATATAATAGGGCTGATGAGTTGCCGCATTAAGCAAATGTTTGCCGTAGGGAACTTAGAGCGCGGAATGTGGGTCAGACCCTGACCGAGGCCAAGCGCTTTATCTGTTGTCAGTTTCCCCCTCTCAGTTTCCCCCTCTCAGTTTCCCGCTCTCAGTTTCCCCCTCTCAGTTTCCCCCTCTCAGTTTCCCCCTCTCAGTTTCCCGCCCTCAGTTTCCCGCCCTCAGTTTCCCGCCCTATGTTTCCCGCCCTGTGTTTGAGATGTCGTCTGCAGCAGACACAGGAGATGATAGAAGCAAATGTCCCGGGATCGTACATCTTTGATTGCCTGTTTGAAAACACTTCAGACGTTCCACTTTCTCCGCGCCGCTGTTTGCGGAACCCTAGAGAAGAGGCGCCTTTTTTTCCCGCCCTTTCTTATTTCGTCAAAATCCGCCGTCTGCTTTCCCAGTTTACAGACGAAACATGCGCAATTTCCCGCCGGTTTTTTCTCTCTCTGTGTCAGTTCTGGTCGTCTGTTCTCGGCCCGGTGTCAGAGTTTGAGAATTTCCCGCGTTTTTTAAGCGGCGTATTTGAGGGTCGTCTGCTCGCGGTGTGATGATGGAAGTGGCAGAGTTGTAATGTTTGTCAGCGGACACGGGTTTGCTCTCTGCCTGCTCCTGCGCCCTCCCTCAGTCCACGTGGCCCGTCCCCTCCCCCGGCCAGCCCCCCTAATACCACCGAATACACAAACCGCCGCCATTGCCAAATGTCAACTCAAAGCTTTTATCGGCGGGTAGAATTAGGAGCACGGGTTGTTTAAAAACGAGCGGGAAATCGCATTTCCAAGTCGTATTTAGCGGGATCTCGGGCAAACAAGAGAGCTGAGCCGTTTATTTCTGTCGGCGAATTTAGAGCAGAGAGCGACAGAAAATTGTATTTACAAATAACGGCGGCCTCACATCAAACGATTACCGGAGAGGATTAGCAATTCACATTTCATCTTCCGCAGCCTCGGGCCGCCTCAGCAGTCGCGTAACTACGTAATTACGTCGTAAATACGTTCCTAACGTCAATGCCCCAATAATCCGGCGTTATTTCAGTGGGGCGGAGACCAATATTCTGCCGCCACCGCCTCTGCCGGTCTGTGAGGAGGCCGCAGTTTTTCCGGGTGCTGGCCGGAGGAGCCAGGTCTGTCTGGTGCTGGCTAATAGAGAGGCTGGAGGAGCGGGGACTCTGCAGGAGGCGCTTGGTGCATTGCCGGAGATTTACTCCACTTTCATGTGACGTTTATACGGGTATATCGTGACCAGGCAGATTCAGTTACTCTCAGGCCCCTCGACTAACAGCAGCACAGACAGGCAGATATACATCAGCTAGTCTAAGATAGAACCCTTCCCCAGCATAGACAACCGTCTCAGACAGGGTTCATCTAGGTGGAAAGATGCCCAGATTACAGAATTTTTTGTGGTTTCCCCAGCTTTCCCTGACCCAGATTTAATGTATTTAAGAAGCTATTTTCCGCTCGCGTTGATTTTATTTGCAGCGTTTAGCGATGGTAATTGCTTTACAGAGGTTCATTAGACAAGGTAACCGTGTATTATGTGAAGCCATTTGTATCTGCCTGGAACAATTACAATCTGGGAGCCAGTCCAACATGGCAGGAACAAACCTGAGACCGGTACCAGCCTAACATCACGTGACATAAGTCCCACATGGTACTAACCTATTATCACGTGACAATAGTCCTGCACAGTGCCAAGCTATCGTCACGTGACAACCCGCCATGTCCACGATTCCCCAGGCCTGTAAACACGAACGCTAATGATTACAACTCCCATATCTGAAGGTCACCTTCTCCGGCACGCGGCCATTTTGTCTGCGTCCCCCTTTGTGTGTGTTTTTTCCGGGAACCCTGGGATAGCATTTACTGTGTAATCTATGACGGCGCACTCAATTTCAGGCCCGAGCGCCTTGTGCGGTAAATAATGAAGTGGTCGGTGTGGCGGGAAAATAAACCACGGCCGCGAGACAGGATGTACACGCACAGTCAGCTGTCGTCTGCTGCACCAGTAAAAACTCTCCTGGTCTTCCTCTCTCACAGCGAAATATGTTTCCTCACCGAAGCTTATAAGACCGGGAATAATGTTACAAAGGAGCTCCATTTTATCGCAGACGATGTGGACATTTGCTCATAATAAATGTTGCCATGGTAACAGTGCGCGGGTATCCGTTATAATCAAAGCATATTCAGCAGCAGCAACTTCCGGCGTCTGGCGTCCGACGACTTCTGAGAAATTCCCGCCTCTATTCGGAGACGGCCATTTTCTGTAGAAACGATGTAATTCTGCTCCTCACTTCCGGTGTGATCCTGACCTTGCCATTGACCTCATTATCCGAGCGAGTGGTGGGCGTCTGATGAAGTCGCCAGTAGTGTGACATGAGCACAGGTTTTACATCCATCACACGGAAGGGATTCATTCACTCGATCACCTGTTTACGGCAGGCATGTACTCGCCGACCCTGCTGCCTCGCGACCTTGGTACCGAGAAGGGAGGCGGCGTCCACACATATACTGCTGCGGTTTTAATCTTCACCAACACAACCTGCTCATAAACCGGAGTGGCCCAGGTGATTAGGGAACGCGCGTGTAATACAGATAGGGATCAAACAGCTCCAGACCCTGTTAACCCCTGTGAACCCATGACCCTGTTGACCCCCATGTGAACTGTGCGTTTGATAGATCACTTTACTCGGCTTGTTATGTGTTTCTAATCCATTCAGCTAAATCAGCAACAGCAACTTTACCATAGCAACAACACCTTTATCTCCATCGCCACTGTTACTGTAGCAACTGCAACAAATAACCAAGGCAACAGCATATACATCAAAGCCAGTATTAGCACCATAGCAACCACTTAGCAATGCAAAACAAGGGGAATCCCAATTTGTGTTAAAGCAGGAATTACTGATATATTAGATTAGTTACACGAGAGCATGTGTTAGAAATATGTGAGACATATAAACTCATGTAGATTATTATAGTAACATGTCACGTGTGTGTTTATAAATGTGACATATTAACTACATGCACCCAGGTGTAACATTATAATCCAGCAGGTGTGCCAAATCTACTCACCTCTGTAATCTCACAAAAACAATGCAATTATGTTAAACTAAGTCTTCAGAGGAACAAGCCAATTCTTTTAGCCATCACTCTGGAGGATCACTGTGACTAATATATTTTATTAAACCTGTGATATTAAATAGTCAGAGCACTTGTTTGTTAGGTATGGCGGATTTTGATAGTTGCCAAAACCGGTGATATATATCAGGGGATCGCGCGTTACCGATGACAAAGATACTGAGCACCTTACTCTTACTGTACTCAACATTTACTCAACCAGTTAACCTACTCAATAATCTACTCAGTGAGCAGTGTTTAATAGGTCACATCGCTCACTCGCCAGTTAATCTTCACAACAACCGATTATCAAGAAGCCAGGGGTAGATTTGTGTTTGAATTTGAGGGTTTTCCCTGGTAACAGATTTGTATTTGAGGGGTTTCTCGCCACTTATCTTCTGATTAAATCTAATGAATGTTTTATCTCTTGCAGATTTATGGTGACTAACTCCTGAGCCGAGTCTGAAGCTTGCGCAGGTAATTACAGTTTTATCTTTCTCCATCGCTCCTCCCTTCTAATTTACGCGCAGATTGTGTCCCGCTAGAAATCTCACACAGCCCGAATCGGTCATCACTTTCTCTGTGTATGGCGTCATATAACCTGGGCCCTGTCCCACGATACCTGTGATAGCGCTGTGTGTTGTACATAGATTGCACATAGTGGGTAGAGTTTCAGAGTCGCCAATATGTGTGGATTTCTGGAGTGTTAGCGCATTATTGACAGAGAGTAAATGTTGAAGTTATTCTAGGCAAAATAACACGAGTCCAAGATATTCTACGGAATACTTTAGAGGTTTGGCGGGTACTTCGGGGAATCACGTGATAGAGATAAGATTATCTCTGACCAATTACGATAATCCCCCGGGAGTAACATCTGACAGGTGTGACCGTGAGTGGCATCACTCACATTGTGCTGCAGCAACCACGCCGTGACAAACACCGGACAACTTAATGCGACATAAACAAAGATGCATACATGTTAAACAATAATCACAAACATTGACGGTAAACTTTATTGTTCAACAGTAAATAGACTCTCACATAGATACACACAACTGACTGTTAATATAGGTATCCTGTGACAGGATCATTGTCCCGTCAGGTGGACAACTGGAGTAGTTTATGGTTTGAAGCGTTGTTCCTTCCGAGGGCCACTTGAAAAACATCTCCCCTGAAAAACATCCCCCCTGCAAGCCGTGTTCCCTGTTTAATGTAAATGAGGAAGAGTTTGGCAGCTGAGCGAGCCTCCGTTAACTGCTGACTCGGCATTTAACGAGCGCGCCGAGAGGGAAGCTATTAGCGGGCAAATTAAATTAAAAACATCGCGTGTTTTTCATCGCCAGAAGCGCTCAACCCTTACACGCGGATAGGGATGTCCTCATCCATGGGGAAGAGGTAGGTTTACAAGGAGAAGAGGGACCGGTTGGTTTTAACACATGATGAGTATATACGAGGAGAGGGGGGGGGGGGCTGTTGGAAGTGTCATGGACCGATGATATGAAATCTGCCCGCAGTTTATGTTGATTACCGAGAACACAGATGTGTTGATGCAGGATTAAGTGTTGTCTGTATAACATAACTCGGCAAGTGATGACGAATTAATGGCTGACACAAACGTGATGAAGAAAAAGGTGATCCCCGGCGACAGTTCTTGTGTTTTCACGGCTATTTTAACTAGGGATAATATCCTCATAATTTACTCCTTTACTTCGGTGCACAGTCTCATGCTTGGGGGTTTGATTTTAACGTGGGTAAATATCTACATAACAGATGAACTTTTATTTACCCCCAGGGAGTGTTTCATCTAGATAGTGTGCAGTGTAGAACATTTGTGATACATTTATTGTTATTGTTGTTTATCGCTGATGTTGCCGTGTATCTGAGATATTTATGGATGTAAACAGGGCTGGAACCACTAGGGTTACCATGACTCCTGGATGCCCAAATAAGGCTGTCATTTGCCTTGGGGTTATTACTTCCCCCCTTTCTCCCTCTTCCTCTCGTATCACCGGCGACGCAAGTCAAACTGCCCCTCCTCCGCCTATCCCTCCTCTCCCCTTTCTTTGCTCAGGGACAGACGGACAAATTGCCAGCTGCCCTCCAGCATATCCCCCTCCCCTTTTCCTTTCTCCCACAAATATCACAAGCCTTCTTTGCCTTACCCTCCTTGCCACACCCTCCTTGCCACACCCTCCTTGCCACACCCTCCTTGCCACACCCTCCCCATCACCGCCCGCCCCTGCGTCTGACAAGGTAATCACGACTAGATTGACTGTGACACGCCATGGACGCACAGAACGCTGCCGGGTGTGGGCGATAATTAAAGAAAGGTCAAAGGGGATGGATGACCTTCAGCATCCCAGTCTCAGTAATATCAGGTGGACTCAAAATGTATAACCGGAATTTTACAAGGCCGAGATATGGTAAATGTTCCCTTCGTCCCCATGTTTCACAAGAAATCTCCGCTTATTAATCCTGTTGTTGTCTGATTGTATACATAATCGGTAATATAAGACAGAGTGGTCCGGTGGGTAACACCGCTGGCCCTTGGGTCATCATAAAGGTCCTGGGTTCAAATCCTGGCCGATTCAGTCTTGTAATATATGCACAGACATATGTATGTGCATTCCAACTATGCAAGGTCTTTCGCAAGAGACCTTCAAATAAGTGTTGGTGCCATGTACTGAGGTTGGCTTCAGGCATGTTAAAGACCCCACTGGCAATTATAGAAACAAGTAGGGTATAGAACCCGTTGCCATGGAGAGACATCCGGAACCATACCATAGGTCCCATCAAATCTGATAGGACCATAAGGGTATTTGAAACTACATAATCCCCCCAGTGACCGGCGTCTGTATATTTGAGATGAATAGTTTAAAATCTTGAGTTATGGTCATTCACGGAAAACCATTATCAAGGATCTACCTGAAAGCTACCATGGTTAAGCTGCACACAGAAATCGGCTCAGCTGTGGACAAGTCAATGTTCGAACAACAGGGCTGCTGTCACTTTCGCCGCAATGGTCACTGACCCAAACAAACTGCCTTGTTAAACACACTGACAGTTTGATGGTGCGAAGTATTTATGTAGCAGATAGAATTGTTTACTTCTGGGATGGGGTCAGGCCTGGTGTGTGCAAGTGAGCGCATCTGAGGCGGAAGTGTTTAAATAAACCTCTGTATCTGAAGTGTGAGTGTTGATATAAACCACCGTATCAATGCCAGGTGTTTGGGAAACCCTCACGGATCATCAGGACCAGCTGATCCACCGAGAGTGCTGAGAGAGCTGTGGCTAGTGCAGGTTATACTGGGTCACTGATTCCAGAGGGGGAACCAAACAGAAAGTACGCCTGATGTTTCTATCCTGCCAGAGTCTGTGTTTGACCCACAGACAAATGTCTATCATATGATTGCGTTCTCTATTTGATTGTCGGGGTCTAAGCTGTTGTGTCCGTGTGTAGATGATGCCATTTACCTGTGAATAATTATTTATATATGTATCATACCTGCGTGTGTGCTGAAGACACGGACCAGCTTCGTGCCTGGCTACAGACAGAGATCCCTGAGCCCAGATTAAGATACCTGTCAGCCCAGATAACCACGTGGTCCGGTCCAGTGAGCATGCGCACTGGGTAAAACTGGTGCAAAACTTCTTCCGGTACACATTTGTTAATGTGACATCACTCATTAACTATGGATACCGAATATGGCCCCCGCCTGGTGGCTTCAAAATACAATCTGTTCCATCTTAATTTACGTTCTTGTGGAAACTACCTAGCAATCTAGGAAGCGTAGATCACATGCTAATTTATGTTACCATGGAGATAGACACACGTCTCCTTGGTTACCTTGACTAGAGGAGTAAATGGCCGCAGCAACCCTTGTCCCCGGTAAATTACAGGTGTCTGTAAAATATAGAGGAGATTTATGGTTGCTATGGTGACTAATGAGGCCCCCTGCCGACAGCTCCTGTCAAACGGCACTTAACACGTCCTCGTGCTCGCGGTTTCCCGCCTTTTTATGCCGGTTTGAAACAAACACTTGTCGTCTGCTCGCGGAATGTTTCACGGCAGAGAAACACGGAGGTCTGGCTGAGAACCCGAGCTCCCACTCACAGGGAGAGTTTGTTAATACTCAGTAAAGTACCTATTGCCGCGCTTTGTGTAAAGTACCTATTGCCGCGCTTTGCTCCCTGATAGTTGAGTTTTAAGTTCCGCGCGCTCTTCCATTCGTTTGATGTTTTTTATCACCGCCTGCAGATATGAAATGTAATTACTCTTACGTGTTCCACTTTTATGTGGTTACCATAGTAACGATGTATGGTAGCCTCGGGCTGACGACTCGGCAATGACGTGATATTTCCAGGGTTTTTATCACGATTACGCCACATGTGAGGACTGGTTCTGCTGTCCAGGTTTTTCACACCCGATATCTTCACGATCCATCACAGCTGAAGGTGGCTCCGCGTCACACAAACCCAACTCTGGTGGCGGTGTGTGCCAGAAACGCAAATAATGGTCAGAATGCGCAGGTTGCTGAACTCATGTTGATAATAATGTTTACAATGGACACGGCCCAGATACCTGACAGACACAGGTGGGTGATTATCTGTCAGGTGTGATGCTATAACAGAGTGACCTGTTTTCCTGCTCCTCGTAGCCACAGGTACCATACACCTGGGGTATCTGTAACTATGGTAACGTAATGTACACGTGTGAAGAAGTGGAAAATATTCTCTCATGTTTGCATCACAAGATCTAACACTTCCCAACTACAAGGCTATGTGTTTGCAGTATTGCAGATCAGCAAGAGTATCAGTCTGCTAAACTATCAGCCTATTACAGTACATTAGAATACCAGTCTACTAAAGCACTAGTCTATACGAGTTCCAGTCTACATCCGTTCCATTCTACAGGAACACCAATTTATAACAGCAACAGTCTTCCACAGCACCTCTCTTTAAGACGGCCACTAAAATAAACTGGAGAATACTTTACTTAACATTCTGTACGAGCTTGGGCTTGGGTAGTATGAGGCACCAGTCTCCGAGTAGTTCTGCTCCTTAAGGTACCGGTCTAATATGTCTACTGCCGGGTACCAGTCGGGGAATGGTGGAGGGGCGCTAGGAGAGAAGCACCTGTGTCAAGCACCAGTCCACTCTACAGGAATCACTTTCACGCAGTAAACTAGAAACAGCTCGACATTAAACCCCTCTCCAGCACCAGTCTAAGTCCTTCTGTCTGTCAGGGAATGTTGTTATTTATCTGTTGACGCAGTAAGGACAAGACGTTACGTCGGGTAGTGTGACAAGCATGACGTATCGTGACGTACGCCACGTGACCGTGTACTGACCAATCGTGGGACACGGGCGAGTATGAAGTGTGTTTTGTTGTATTGATCTGTTGTGGTTGTTGGTTGCGAGTGCTCGCCCGGCTACAAGAGGCCTGCAGCGTGATGGCTGCTGATTGCTGACTGTGTGCTGTGAGCCGCTGTGAGCTGGTGTACGCCGGGTCTGACTGCTGCTCGCTGGCCGCCGCCTGTACCGCGGCTTGTACCGCCGCTTGTACCGGTGCTGGCGTGCCGGCCGCCGTGCCTTCTCCTGCGGTGCCGGCTGCTCCTCGTGTGCCCGCGGTGTGCTGCTCCTGTCCCGGGCTGTGCGCGTGCTGAGAGAGCGCCGGCAGTGAGAGAGAGAGAGAGACAGAGAGAGACAGAGAGAGACAGAGAGAGAGAGAGCGGCAGTGAGACGCTGCCAGGAGAGAGAACCGAGCACAAGCCGCAGTTACACACACGGTCCTACACGGTACCACACAGTTATACACAGTTATACACAGGCACTCTTACACACCCCGCGCCACCTACACACGTGACACAGCCCGTGATTACAAACACACGAGACCACCCAGATACGTCATCTACGTCTGGGGGCACCCACACGCACGTGCGTGACCTTCTTACTACTTCTCATCAGTGGGTGTTACGTCCGTGACGTCAAACGCGTGGATTATAGATTGTGCACTAAGGACTAGCTGTAAATATTGTACTGTGGGCTAAATATATTATAATTGTACAGTGGACCACTTATATCATAGTGAACTTAGGACTAATTGTTGTGATATCTCACTTATAAACTCGTCATACGGATTAGGATTATCTCTCGAATTCACACCGGATTATAACACGGATTAGAGATTAGAGTTAATCTCCTCCACTCTCTTCATCGTCATCATCATTCATCCCTCAGAAAATCATATCATTATTACGTTATTGCTTACGTCACGTAACGTCAGCACGGCCAGGATTACGCTACTGGGAAGTTGTACGTCAGATTAACGTTAAGCGAGCGCACGTGAATACCGCAGGTGAGTTTGATATTATTACCTGTGGATAATTAACAGGTGTTGTGATTGATTAGCAGGTGTTTTGTTTACCTGGCAATGTCACGTGTGATTAATTACAGGTGTGGTTGTTTATTATTTACATGTTCCCTCTGATTACACAGTTTACACAGTTAAGGGCATTGTTTATCCGGGACAACATCAGCTCTGACCTGTTTATACTGGCTGTTATTGGAACCTCCTGGGGTTTAATGTAAAATTATGACATATTTCTGGAACGCTGAGTGTTAATTCTGATCAGTTCCTTATTATCAATGATTTACTGGTAGGGGAAGCTTCCCCGATACTAACACATGTAAGAGATAATTGACGCTAAATGCAGAAATCATAACACATGTGAAAGATGATTGACGCTAAATACATGAATAATAACACATGTGAAAGATAATCAAGTGTATAGGGATAAGCTGATCTAAGAGATGCAGCAGCTAAATCACAGCTAGGTGAGATGCTGCGTCAGAGACTCGCAGCCACTTGTGGGGATTCCTTCACACGTGAGGGGAGAAACCAAGAATCAGCGAGAGCTGCTCTTCTCTCTCCTGCTGCCTCTGTGTCCCTCTCAGCGTTAACAGGGAAGGCTTCTCTCCTGCTGTCTCTGTGTCCCTCTCAGCGTTAACAAGGAAGGCTTCTCCGCTGATGCCGCCCTCCGTGGGCTGTGCCTGTTAGACGGTAGATTGCCTCTCTGCCGGCTAGATGCCGGTGGGTGTTGGCCTTGCTGCTCCTTGTGTAAAGCTGTGATACTCAGTGCAGGCAGAATTCCCTGATTGGTCTGTGTATCCCTGCGATCCCTCCCGTACTCTAGAGCCTCATGCTTCAGATATGGCGCCCAAACCCAATCCTGGCGCAACCCTCCGTGGTATATCGTATCCTGCTAATTCGCCTAGGCCTCTGTGTGCTATAACTCTCCCCCATCTTCCTGTCCTCGCTGGTGTTCAAGCGCTGGCTCCCCAGCTCCCGGTCCCTTGTTTCTCCTGGGAGAAGGACCTCACTCCTGCCCTGCTGTATAATATACCACATGTTTCCGTGTCCTCTGTACGGCAAGGACCATGAAACTCTGACAGTACATACTCCGCTTATTGTAGATACCTGCGTATTGTAGATACTCTCCGTATTGTAGAAACTCCGCATATAGTAGATACTTCGTGTTTAGTAGATACTCCGCGTATAGTAGATACTCCGCGTATAGTAGATACTCCGCGTATAGTAGATACTCCGCGTATAGTAGATACTCCGCCTATAGTAGATACTCCTCGTATAGTAGATACTCCTCGTATAGTAGATACTCCGTGTATAGTAGATACTCCGTGTATAGTAGATACTCCGCGTATAGTAGATACTCCGCGTATAGTAGATACTCCGCCTATAGTAGATACTCCACGTATAGTAGATACTCTGCGTATAGTAGATACTACGCGTATAGTAGATACTCCTCGTATAGCAGATACTCCCCATGTAGTAGATACTCCGTGTATAGTAGATACTCCGCGTATAGTAGATACTCCGCGTATAGTAGATACTCCCCGTATAGTAGATACACCAATGCCATGAACCAGACTCTGTCCCTGTGTAGTAGATTTGTGAATGCCATGTGCCCGACCACTCTGGACTATGTATAGTAGATACATGGATGCCGTGCACCTCTATATTGTAGATATATAGATGTCGTGTACTATGTACTATGTACGGGCTTCTGCATGCCACTCGCCTCCCCACAGAAGATAATTGCTGTCCCCCGGGAGTTGTCGACGTCTCCAGGCTGTGACAAGTAGGACAATGTCGAGGTCAGCACCTTCCGGGCGACGATCTGATCCTTAATGCCGGGGTAGAGGCCAGCAGCAGGGTGAAGCAAGTCTCATCAGCACGTATTAGCAGTGCTGTGTCCATTGGCTGTGTCCATGGCATTCCTTACCGGGCCAGTGTGAGACAAGTCTCACCAGCAGCTACTCTAAACCATGGCATTCCTTACTGGGCACCTTTTACCGTTAACATAAAACACTTCACCACTTGTAAACCATTACCATACATGTTGTTCTTTCGCATGTCACTACCTGTAAAATACTATAACCTGGTTCACAAACCAGTACAAACGGTAATAAAGCCTTCAAATATAAAAATGAATATATATTGCAGCAGTGCGGTATTGGTTTGACCAGCCATGCCTTAGTATTAGTTGCTGACTACCATTGTAGTGCTGTACTTGGCTGCGCTGAGTCCTTGGCATCGCTTCGGCAGCCGAGCTAATTGGCGAGAGAAGATGGCGAGAGAAGGTCGCTAATAATTCATGCGAGTAACCGCCGCTTTTCTCTCTACACGTCAATCCCAGAATCCGCTGTGTCGGCGCAGATTAATTACATCCGGGTTAAATATTTATCACTTCCGGGTTCATTACATCCTTCACCGGAAGCGGAAATCTCGAGGGTTCCAACACGAGGAGCGAATCGTGCATTTATCCCTCTTGTATTTTATATGGAGTTAAGAAAAATACATGATAATGTCGACAAATGAGGCGCCATGAGACGCCATGAGACGCCATGAGACGCCATGAGACGCCATGAGACGCCTAGAAAACCAGGGAGCAGATCAAGGTCACTCTGACGTGATTTATCACCTTGGTAACAGGATAACAGCCGCGTTTACGAC
>JAXGGS010263734.1:0-14795 GCA_035585475.1 Armandia brevis | reverse complement strand
CACTATGTCTAACCCTGTAGCAATATTGTTTGATTTTGATGGAACACTTGTTGACTCGGCTGCCGACATAGTAAAAATTTGTAATCAGGTAGCCGAAAAAAACGGGTATGCACCGGTAGCACCGCCAGAAATTCGTCCTTTGGTAGGCCGGGGATCTCGCGGAATTATGGCGCGGATTACTGGTCTCGATGAAAGCCATGCCACCGTGGATACCTTGCGAGACCAAGTGCTGGAAAGCTATGCAAATTGCGGCTACCCAGATACAAAGCTCTACCCGGGCATTGCCCCTATGCTGGAGCATTTACATAACAATGCTGTACCCTGGGGTATAGTCACGAGCAAACCCCACCGACATACCAAGCAAATTGTCGACAACATTCCGCAACTGCAAAGCCAGGCTGTACTGATTGGTGTAGACGATGTTTCACATCCCAAACCAGCGCCAGAAGGCCTGTTGCTTGCCACCAAGCAACTTGGTTTGTCAGCGAATCAATGTATCTATTGTGGCGACAATGCGGTTGATGTACAGGCCGCTAAAGCGGCACAAATGACCGCTATTGCAGTGCGCTACGGTTATCACGGCAAGGCTGACGATCCATCGCTACATGATCCAGAATATTTAGTAGAAACCCCTGAAGCGCTCGCTACCCTGATATACTCATTATTCAATAAAAACGCGTAACTTCTTTTATCCACGAGTGTACTACTCTGGAAGCATTTCTTTATAAAGACAGTTTAATGGTGTAGTCATGTCATCTATCAGCGCCCATCTACTTAGCCGGTTCGCACTTGTTTTTGTTGCCACTATTCTTACAACCACCCTATTAGCCGCTTGCCAGTCAAGTGGAAAATTTGGTGAAGCTGCCAGCTCATACAGCACTGAAGACGATAAGGCTGGCGGCAAAAGCAATCAATCAGGTGGCGATGATGATGATGAAGGTGATCCAGACCCCACAGATAACAGCGATGATACGTCCACGGGTGGAGATAATAGCGATGACACCCCAGAGACAGACAACAGCGATGACTCCGGTGCAAACAATGAACCTTTTGCAGTTACCTCAACCAGTTTCAGTAACGGGCAAGTCATTCCAAAAACACATGCTTGCATAGGCCATGGCGGGCAAAACCGTTCACCACAACTCAGTTGGAGTAACCCTCCAGAAGAAACCACATACTTTGCAGTGGTTATGGACGATGAAACCGCGCCATGCGGTTCTGGCGTAGATGCCTGTGTACACTGGACATTGGTTAATATCCCGGTCACTACCGAATCATTAGATGAAGGCACATTAGGCGTGGGTGATAGAGGATATTCTTACCAATATAGTCTAGGTTATGCTGGCACTTGTGCTCCAAATGGTAGCCATACCTACAACACAACTGTGTATGCCTTGAAGGGTCAAAAGATTAATCTTCAACAATACACTGTTTACCCTCGCGCCAAATTTGCAGCAGATTTCAAGGATGATATTCTTGAAAGTGTCCGCATTACGGGAACCTACTCGAAATAAAGCGAATAGGCTTTTGCGGTTCTCCGACCCTAAATTACGGCATTGGTATTCATATATCCGCGATGCGATGTGGTTACGCATGTTTTACAGGCGCACTATCTGGTTTGTTTAGCTAGGATGCAGTGTGTTGTAGAGTTGTTTTGCCAATGCCTTGCTTATACCCGGCACTCGCTCTAAATCTGCAACACTTGCGCCGTGCACACCTTTGATACTGCCAAAGTGTCGCAATAGGGTTCGTCTTCGGGTCGGCCCAATGCCTTCAATATTTTCTAGTGTTGAAGACTTCCTTGCTTTCGCTCTTTTTTTGCGATGATGTTGTATAGCAAATCTGTGTGATTCATCGCGAATATGCTGAATTAAATGCAATGCTGGTGCATCAGGACGTAAATGCACTTCAGCAAGGTGCTCTGCCCCTGGTTGGTGCACATAGAGCGTTTCTAATCCGGGTTTCCTTCCTTCGCCTTTCGCTACGCCGACTACTAATAAGTCTAAAGGCAGTGCGGCCAGTACTTTGAGCGCCATACCCATTTGCCCTTTTCCACCATCAACAAAAAGCACATCAGGTAGCTGCTCAAGTTTGCTTTTACTAAAGCGTCTAGTGAGCACTTCACGCATTGCTGCATAGTCATCGCCTTTATCAGTAGTGTTAATTGTAAACAGCCGATAATTGCTTTTTGCTGGCCCTTCACTATCAAACACCACACACGAAGCAACCGTTGCTTCACCAAAGGTATGGCTAATATCAAAACATTCCAAACGATTGGGCATCTGTGCAAGGTGCAAGCACTCGGTGAGTGCCAACATACGCCCATGATGCATACGACTACTGGTCATTCGATCTGCAATAGCCTGCTTTGCGTTTTTCATTGCTAATTGCAGCCACTGTGCGCGATCTGTACGCACGTTATAAAGCAATTGCACGTTATAGCCCTGCTGCTCTTTCAGTGCTGCTGCAAGGGTTTCAATCTCTGCAGGCTTATGGCTGAGAATAATCTGACGTGGAAAATCTGGCCTAAATACACCCAGTAAATAGTGCTGAGAAATAAATTGTTCAAGAATAATTTCTTCGGTGGTTTCTATGCCAAGACGTGGAAAAAAACTCTGGCTGGCAACCACTTTACCCAAGCGTACCTGCATATGGTGTATGCAGGCTTGACTCATCTGCATGTGTACTACCAATACATCCGCATGCCCTTCCTGTTGACTGACATTTTGTTGCTCTTGTACCTGCCGCAAGGCAATCAGTCTGTCGCGCATTACGGCTGCAGTCTCGTAATTAAGATTAGAAACTGCCGTATCCATCTCCTGTTGCAGCATATCTGCGACCTGGTGTTGCTTACCTCGTATGCTCGCCACAGCCATACCTACATCCTGCTGGTAGGCTTCTGCACTTATATAGTCAACGCATGGAGCGCTACATCTGCCAATTTGGTGTTGTAAACATGGTCGGCTGCGGTTAGCAAAAAAGGCATCTGTGCACTGTCGAAGCCGAAACACTTTTTGCAATAAGTGCAAAGTGCTGCGTATTGCATGGGCATTGCTGTATGGCCCAAATAATTTACCGCTGCGCACCTGATTGCCACGCTTCACCATCAAAAAAGGAAAGTCTGTGTGCGCCGAAAGATGGAGAAAGGGATAGGACTTGTCATCCCTGAGCAATACATTAAATTTTGGTCGGTGCTGCTTAATGAGGGTTTGCTCTAGCAACAGAGCTTCAGTTTCGTTATTGGTGACTGTGGTGGCAATGTCGACCACCTGACTCATTAACGAAGCTGTTTTTGGTGCGAGTGAACCGCGTATGTAGCTTTGCAGGCGTTTCTTGAGATTTTTCGCTTTACCAACATAGAGTATTGGCGGGTTGCGCCCTGATGCCGGGGTAACACCATACATGGTATAGACCCCGGGTAATTCAGTGGCAGCAGCTATCCTGCTTCGCAAGGCCGCTTCAACGGCCTGTCTATCGTCCTCTATTGCTAGTACCTAGAATTTCAAACACTACCAACAATGTTATTGGGCAAGAATTTCAGCAGCTAGCTCGTCGTGCGCTTTGTCTGCTTGCAGACGCTGCCAAGCGGCTTCGTCTTTATCCATGCTATCGATGAGCGCATTGCGTAAATAGCCTTCAGCTGTTGATTCATCAAGTCCTACCAGCACATAGAGTGTGCCGTTTGCTGATGTTCTGCTGGTAAAGAAACGCGAGCCTACCAGTTCAACATCAGTGAGTTGTCTAGTAACTGAGCTACTAACTCTGTCAACCGTTTCTGTTTCTCCACCGCCAGTGGTTTCAACATATTGCTTGATGAGGTTTTGCACTCTGGTTTTGAGTTGCGATGCGAGGCGTACTCTTGCGTCTGTTTCTGCCATTTGGCGTTGGTAACTAATGCCTGCTTTGGTGCGTTCGGCAATACCAACCGTAGAAACTTCAAGACCTTCTACAGGTTCGCCACATACCCAAGCTGGCGCATGATCTTCAGGAGAATCTGGATAGGTGCAATCTGGCGACAAGGTGACCTGATCAATATTTTGTGGGCCAGAATCCTTACCACAAGCAGACAAAAAAAGCAGTAAAGCGAAGGCGAGAGCGGAAGTACGCATGGTTGACTCCTGTTAAATAAAATAGACGCTAATGTAGATTATACGGTCAGGCAATGACCGGTAGTACATATGTACGCTTGGTACTGCTATAAACTTTTCAATTTGCGAGGAAAGCCATAGAACGTGCATACCTTATGCACAGAAATCTATAGCTTCCCTTGCTTTGTTACTTCTTTACTTTACTGGATATTCCCGTCTTGGTTGGCCAGTGTATAACTGCCTAGGGCGCGCTATACGCTGGTTCATTTCCATCATCTCACACCAGTGGCTAATCCAACCGACACTACGTGCAATAGCAAAAATAACCGTAAACATACTGGTAGGAATACCAATTGCTTGCAAAATAATGCCCGAATAAAAATCCACATTTGGATAGAGTTTCTTCTCAATAAAGTACTCATCATTAAGTGCAATACTCTCAAGTTTTTGTGCAACGGCAAACATACGCTCTTGTTCTACGTGTCTGTTTGCGGCAGTGTTCGAAAGCACTTCATCGCATATTTTTTTCATAACCTTGGCACGCGGATCAAAGTTTTTGTACACCCTGTGTCCAAATCCCATCAGGCGGAATGGATCATTCGGATCCTTGGCTCTAGCTACATAGGCATTGAGGTTCGATTCATCACCAATTTCGCTGAGCATTTTGATAACCGCTTCATTTGCGCCCCCGTGTGCAGGCCCCCAAAGTGCCGCAATGCCAGCTGCAATACATGCAAATGGATTAGCGCCTGTTGAACCAGCAACGCGAACAGTTGATGTAGAAGCGTTTTGCTCATGATCTGCATGCAACATGAATACCGTGTCGAGCGCTTTAACGTTAATCTTATCAACCATGGGTTTATCGCATGGCGTAGAGAAAGTCATGTGCAAAAAGTTCTCAATAAAACCCATGCTGTTATCTGGGTAGATAGTTGGGTGACCAATAGAATATTTGTAGCTCATCGCGGCAAGCGTAGGCATTTTTGCTAATAGCCTGTAGCTTACGAGCTTACGGTGTTCGGTATCGCTGACATCCAAATCCTTGTGATAAAACGCAGACAGCGCACTGACCAGTCCACACATAATTGCCATAGGATGCGCATCAGCACGAAAACCGTTCATAAAGGTTTTCATCCGCTCAGTAACCATGGTGTGGTTTTTTATTGTGTCGAGGAACACCTGGTGTTCTTGTGCATTTGGAAGCTCACCGTTTAGCAACAGGTAGCTAAGTTCAACATAGTCAGAGTGATCTGCCAATTGTTCAATTGGGTAGCCCCTGTGCAGCAGTATCCCTTGGTTGCCATCAATGTAGGTAATGGCAGATTCCGTTGATGCCGTAGCGATAAAACCCGGGTCGTATGAAAAATAGCCTTTTGACAATATTGGGCCTATATCGACAACATCTGGCCCAACTGAGCCTGAGTGTACGTTGAGTTCTATAGGGTCACTTATTCCGGGAAGTGACAGACTTGCTTTTTTCGACATGGGGGGAACCTCTCTTATTCAATGTTGATTAGCGGTGACGATTGTAGCCAAATTCTGGTTTTTTTGCAGCGCAACATTTTTTCAAATGTACACAGACGTGAAAACAGCAGTCGTTTGCTCGCTGTTACCTACAGAATTTCAACCGCAGAATGACGCCCCAAAAGGAACACCATAAGCAATGCAAGTACAAAACCTGCAATGCCAAAGCCACTAATAATTTGCCATGCACTTGGCGAAGCTTGGCTGGTTTCAGACGATGCACGACTAATGATGCGTATCGGCCGTACCGAATCTCCGGTGATTTCCATCGCATCGAGTTTTTCGCTTAAGGCTTCAAGACGGTTTGTGGTAACCAACGACCGACTAAGCGCATTTTCAATTGCAATTTGATCGGCAATGCTTATCAGCAATTGTTGCAACCTGGCTTCTTGCTGCACCAACAAGTTTCTGGTTGTTAGACTTGCAACATAATCAATATAGGCGTTTAGTAATTCAGATGCCTTCTCTGCACGGCTATCTTGGTACACCAAACGCAGCGCTTGGACACCGCTAGCAATCTCTATGTCTTCGATACGGAAACTTTGGACAAAACGCCCTGCTTCGCGCGTGAAACTCAGGCTGAGATCTGCATCGTTAAACCCTCGCAAACGGTATATTTCTTTATCGATATAGAAATTCCGTATTGAATCACTCGAAGAAAATACAGCACCGAATTCTTGCAGCAGGGTTTGCGGTGCAAAACGAAGGTGGTTGGCAATTTCATCATCATCGCCAAGTGCACCGGCATTGGCACTAAACAGATCGGCAGGACGGTTGAGATCACCAAGCAACGCACTGTATGGCGCTACCACAATAGCCTGACTTTTGTATTTCACCGGCCAAACCAAACTGGCAAACATGCCTACAATGACAAAAACAAAAACAAAAGTGAAGAAAAACAAAAGGTTGCGTACAGTCAACCAAAAACGCTTGAGGGTGATATGTGTGCTCATGCGGTGGCTCTGTTGTGCATGTTAGTGTGGCGCGCCCGACAGGAGTCGAACCTGTGACCTTTGGCTTCGGAGACCAACGCTCTATCCAACTGAGCTACGGGCGCCGGATGAAACAATGTACCCTAGCCTCTTGTTATTCGCCACAGAGTTTTTCCAGATTTATCTTCAAGCACCACGCCTGCTGCTGCTAAATCGTCTCGGATTATATCTGCGAGTGCGTAATCGCCCGCTTCTCTGGCCTGATTCCGTTTTTGAATAGCCTCTTCTATAGACTCTTTCGAAAGCGCACTATCAGTCATTTTGTTGAGATACGCCTCGACAGGGGTTAGCAACAAGCCAATAGAATTTCCCAATGTACGCAAGCTTGCGCCCAGTCTGTCTCTTTCTAGCCCTGTAGATGTAGCAATATCGCTTGCAAGTGCAAACAGGGCAGCTATAGCTTTTGGGGTATGAAAATCGTCTTGCATAGCCTGATGGAATGCTGCAACCTGCGGGTGCGCATCTGCCGTGAGAGGTTCCGCTGCATTGCAATCTCGCAATGCCAAATACAAGCGCTCCACTGCTCTGGCCGACTGTTGCAAGTGCTCGCTATCAAACAACATTGGGCTGCGATAATGGCTGTTTGCAAAATACAACCGCAAGACTTCAGGGCTGTATTCGGCAACTGCATCGCGAATCAACACAATATTGCCTAGCGATTTAGACATTTTTTCTTCGCCCATGCGCAACGGCCCTGCGTGCATCCAATAGTGCGCGTACTGGCAATCGTAGGCTGCACAACTCTGGGCAATTTCGTTCTCATGGTGCGGGAACACCAAATCCGGCCCGCCAGCGTGAATATCAAAATCTTGCCCAAGCAGGCTAGTAGACATAGCCGAGCACTCAATGTGCCATCCCGGACGACCTGCACCCCAGGGTGATTCCCAACTTGGTTCACCGGGTTTGGCGGTTTTCCATAATGCGAAATCTAATTGGCTTTCTTTAAGTGCATTTGGTTCTACACGCGTACCAGATTGCAACTCTTCAATCCGCTTGCCGCTTAACTGCCCATACCCCTGAAACGCTTCTACCCGATAATAGACATCGCCATCGGCAGTTGCATAGGCATAGTTTTTTTCTATTAATGTAGCTATAAGCGCCACTATTTGCGGAATGTATTCGGTTGCTTTGGGTTCATCGTCTGGTTCTAGCAAATGCAAAGAAGCAAAATCCTTATGCATCTCCCCAGTAAAACGCTGGCTCAATGCCAAAGACGACTCACCGTTTTGTGTTGCCCGAGCAATAATTTTGTCATCAATGTCGGTGATATTGCGGACCAACCGCACCTGATACCCCACAAATTGCATATATCGCACAATGCTGTCAAACGAACACATAACCCTCGCGTGTCCCAAGTGACAGTGGTCATATACGGTGATGCCGCATACATAAAGACCTATTTTCCCCGCTTCAATTGGGGAGAATTGCTGTTTGTTACGCGTAAGAGTGCTGTAAATATTGAGTTTTGGTAAAGATTGAGTCATAAGCTGGATAAAAAAAGAGTGTTATTATGCTATCGTAGTTAACGCCAACAAATAAAAAATACAATGCAAAGACACCCAATGACCCCTCAGGGCGAAGCCTTACTTCGTGCAGAACTGCAAACCAGAAAGCAAGAAGATCGTCCCACAATTACGCAGGCCATTGCTGAAGCGAGAGCCCACGGTGATCTGAAAGAAAATGCCGAATACCACGCTGCCAGAGAGCAGCAAAGTTTCAACGAAGGCAGAATCAAAGACCTAGAAGCCAAGCTATCCAACTCGCAGATAATTGACATAAAAACAATTGCTCCATGCGACCGGGTTATTTTCGGTTCAACAGTTACTATTGTAAATCTCGATTCTGACGATCAAAGCCGTTACCGCATTGTTGGCGAAGACGAAGCAGATATTCAGCAAGGAAAAATTTCCTACAACTCCCCCATAGGCAAAGGAATTATTGGCAAATTACTTGACGATGAAGTCAGTATTCAAACGCCATCTGGGTCAACTGATTTCTGTATAGAAAAAATAGAGCATCTGGAGTAATCACAATTATGAGCATAGTTGCCAGTATTTTTTCATTGCGTAACCTGCTCAGCATTGCATTCCTTGGCATTGCAGCAATTTATTCGATTGGGGTGCAATTGCGTACCGAACCTATCGAACAGGGTATTTTGCAACCTGCGCAAAACATGCTCCAAGAAGCAGGCTTCGCTTGGGCAAATCCAACTATTAGCGGTAGAGATCTTAGTTTGCACGGTGCTGCTCCTTCTGAAGCGGCAATTGAACAAGCACTAAGCATGCTCAATACCATTGATGGTGCTCGCATTGTCTATGATAAAACCACTCTTTTAGCCGCTGTATCGCCTTACACATGGCAAGCGAAAAAAGACAGCGACAAACTCATACTCAGTGGGCACGTCCCAGATCACCAGAGTAAAAATCTTCTCGTTAGCACAGCCAACAACGCATTTCCTAACTCTAGTGATAGTGCGATTTTTGCACGTGGCGCTCCCAGCGATTGGTTGCAAGTTGCAGCTATGGCTATAGAAATACTGCAGCGCAACCCAACACTTATCGCAGCACAACTTACCGATAGGGTTCTGCACCTTACCGGCAAACTAGACAGCCCAGAAGCACTCACTGCATTCACTTCTGCTACAGAAAACAAACTCCCTAACGATTACACCCTAAGTTTACAAATTGCAGTTCCTACGCCTGAGCCAAAACCCGAACCTGTGCCGGAACCAGAGCCGGTGCCGGTATTGCCACAGGTCGACCCATTGGTTGCAAAGTGTCAGCAAAATATTGATGGCGTAATGCGTAGCAACCAAATTACGTTTAAATTCTCCAGTGCCGAAATACTTGCCGAAAATTTCCCGCTACTGAAGCAGCTGTCTGAAATTTTTTCGCTCTGCTCTGACGTGAGCTTGTACATAGCTGGGCACACCGACAATTCAGGCGATCCGCAATTTAATTTGCATCTCAGCATTAATCGCGCTAAATCTGTTTCAGTGCACCTCTCACAGCTGGGTGTTGCAGAAAATCTTATTACAACTGCTGGTTTTGGTAGTAGTCAACCGATGGCCAGCAATGCTACATACGAAGGTAGAGCCACAAATCGTCGTATTGAATTCTTAATCGTTCAAAAATAACCCCCACGTTGGAGGAACAGAATGTCCTATTTGCTTATTCATATACTTGCTTTTGTTGTCGGTGCTGCTGTTGCAGGATTTATCATCGGCTGGTTGGTACATAAAACACTCACCACTAACACACAACTACTCAGTCGCTTTAATGCGCTCGAAGACGACCACAATACAAAGTTAGATGGTTTGCACGAGCGGCTCAACTCCCTGCACACACATTGCCACAAGCAACCCCAACAAAAACCAATTGTAGAAAAACAACCGGTATCTGTGCCTGCACAACAGCCAAAGCCAAGCAAAGATAAGCTAACCCGCATCTATGGCATAGGTAGCATTCTCGAAAAAGTACTCAATGAAGAAGGCATACATACCTTTGAAGATGTTGCCAATATTTCTAACGAGCGCACTCTGGAACTGGACGACAAAATTTTTATTCCAGGCCGTATTCAGCGCGATGGATGGCGTGAACAAGCGCAACAGTTAGCACAGGGACGCAACGCAAAAAAATAAACCACGCATAACGTCATCTTGCAACCTCTACAAACACAAAGGACAATTGCGCCCTAATAATTGCAATGCACATGCAATGTAGTTCTCTCTCCAATGTTAATGCAGCATGTGCGTATCTCTGGCTGCTTTTTTGCTATACTTACGCCCTATCCACTTTTTGTTCTATCGTTGATTTCAGAAGACGATCACCCTCCCAGTCGCCACTACTTTCATCCCCACAGTTGTATCACGTCTGCGTGGTATAAATAATCTGCTATGGATGCTTTTCTTATAGTCCAGCTTGTGCTGGTCGGCGCTTTACTTTTGGTCTCTGCATTTTTTTCCAGCTCAGAAACCGCGCTCTTTTCACTTAGCCAAACGCAACTTGAGAGCATGCGACGCATGCGGCTCAAAGGCTATGCCCGCATTCAGCACCTGCTGAACGAACCACGCAGGCTTATAGTCACCCTGCTTATTGGTAACGAAATGGTCAACCTGCTCATTTCGTCTTTGTGTGCCAGCATTATCATTGCGCAATTCGGTGAGTCTAAAAGCTACTACAACCTCTTGTTTGCAACGCCGCTGCTATTGTTCTTTGGTGAAATAACCCCCAAAGCACTCGCGGTACGTCACAACCAAGTGTTCGCAAGAAACGAAGCGCCGCTACTCGAAATTTTCGCCAAGATAATCAGCCCACTTCGCTCAACAATACGCCTTGTATCGGACAAACTCATCTCACTTGTTGTCGGTAACAAACGCGACCCAGCAAACTTAATTAGTGAAGACATGGTGCTTACTCTCACCAAAGAAGCCGTTGGTGACGGGGTGCTAGAGTCTATTGAAGCGCACTACATTCAACAAATCTTCAAGTTTGGCGATGCAACCGTAGACGATGTTATGACCCCGCGTTCTAACATGGAATTCATCCCACTTAAATCGTCTCCTGAAGAAGTGATTGCGCAAATTCATAGCAGCCACCACGACAAACTTATTGTTTACAAAAACGACGATCAAGACGACATAGCAGGCATGTTATTTGCCCGTGATCTGCTTGGCAAAGACCTAAAACGCAAACGCAGCAGCGTTTGGCTTACGCAATTACTACGCGAACCGCTACTGGTGCCAGAAACCAAACCGCTGATCGAACTCTTTCACCAAATGCGCGCCAAGCAAATATCCATAGCACTGGTGCTAGATGAATACGGCGGCATTGTTGGCCAAATAACCACCAACGACCTGCTCGGCTTCATCTTTGGCGATCTCCCTGGCAAGTCGGTCAAATTGCAACCCAAGGGTACATCGGCCATAAAAAGCAAAACCAAAATCACTGCGAGCATGCCGATTAGCGAATTTAACCGCACCTATAACGCATCGCTCTCTAAAGACGAAAGCGACACGCTCAACGGCTTACTTATGCACCACTACGGCGAGCTGCCGAAAAAAAACAGCTGCATAGTGATCCTCGATTGGCGTTTCACCGTGCTCTCAATTAGCCGTAACCAAATTAAATTCATTCAGGTAGAAAAACACCTACCAGAAGAAACACAAGAAACCCCAGTAAAAAAACCAATCGTCACACCCAAGGCTGCGCCAAAAACCAGCTCTAAAGCAAAGCGAAAAACCACAAAAACCGCTGCAAAACCTGCAACAAAAAAACCGTCATCAGCAACTAAAGAGTCCAAGTCATGATCTTGCTAGCAGGGTTTAGCATTTTGATATGCATTGCTATGCAGGCGTTTTTTTCTGGCAGCGAAATGGGAATGATCAGTGTTGATAAGGTCAAACTCCGCCACCTCGCAGCAGATGGAAAGCACGGCGCCAAGCTGGTACTGCATATGCTTGAGCATCCAGAGCGTCTGCTTGCTACCACACTCGTTGGCACCAACCTTTCTTTGGTTGCAGGCACCACTATTGCCACCTGGCTTACCGTACAACTCTTTGGTAACCAATGGGCTTTGGCCAGCGCCATAGTATTGGCTCCACTGGTTTGGGTGTTTGGCGAAATTGTGCCTAAGAGCATTTTTCAGCAAAAAGCCGTATCTATTGTTCCCGTAAGCGTTTATGTACTTTGGTTCTTCTGGCTGTTGTTTTTGCCCATCACACTGGTGAGTAGCGTATTCACCAAAACCCTTAACCGTATTACCGGTGCATCCTTGGGCGCAAAACGCGATGCAACGCTACGCGAAGAAATTCGCCAACTTGTTGAAACCACGTCCCCCGGTAAAAATATAGATATAAACCCGCTGGAACAGGCAATGATTAAGCGCCTTTTCAATTTTCATGAAACCAGCGCAAAAGAAATCATGATTCCTCTGGTAGACGTTATCTCCATAGCCGAATCAGCAACAGGCAAAGAACTACAACGCCTTGCAAGCAAAGCCTATCACCGCATCATCCCGGTACACACAGACCGCGTAGATAACATTATTGGGCTGGTTGACACACTCAATTTTATTGGCCTAGATAGCAACACACCCGTTAAGCAACTTATCCAACCTATCGACTATGTGCCGGGTAGTAAAAGCATAGATGCCCTACTCTCTGAAATGCGCAATCAATCCCTACGGCTGGTGGTAGTGGTAGACGAATTCGGCGGTGCAGAAGGCATAGTCACCTTTGAAGATATCATTGAAGAAGTGGTAGACGAAGTACGCGACGAATACGACACCAACGAAAAACAGGTCACGCTAAAAAAACAAGACGACAACACATGGCTGCTCGACTCGCGTGTATCTATAGACGAGCTTGAAGAAGCCATAGGCTTCACACTGCCAGAAATGGATAACGTCACCACAGTTGCCGGACTACTGCTAGAACTCTTTACCGACATTCCAGAACAAGGCGAAAGCATCACCTACCAAGGGCTGCAATTCACCGTCACATCAGCCAGACCCCAAGCGATTGATGCTATTCAAGTCAAAGTATTACCGCATGGTGAGGAAGAAAAACCGGGTAAATAACTGTGTGTTTATCTACATAGGTTAACTAGGTTTTATCAAACTACAGGGCGTAACCAGCTAGCGAATTCTTTATCCTCAAACGCTATTTCGCTTTTGTTTTGCACCAAATAATCATCGCTTAACAGCCGCTTCACCGATGTTTGCACCTTACTAGCACTCACTTTCTCAACAGTCAGATAGTCTGCTATATGCGCTAAGCCTTGCTGCGAATAGAGCTTCACGCCTTCTTCACGGCTCAATACTTTTAGCACTGCCTGATCAATAGGCAACAGGGTCTGCCAGTGCTCTGCATAGCCTTGCGTTTGTGGCAGTATTTCATTGCGTAAATAATCAAGTGCTGCATCCATATCCCAACTGTACAAATTCATTGACTCAATCAGCGTACGGTAATACTTGGGGTCATTGTGTAGCGCTACAAAACACGCCAATGCTTGCTGTTCCATTTCAGCAGAAACAACTCTATTGCTACTGTTTGCCATAGCTTCGAGTAAATGCAATACGTATTTATCATCCAGCGGCGGCAGATTAATCGGGTGGGCAAAGCGGAAAAATGGAGCCTCTTTGTCTTCAAACATTTCTTGCAGTCTATGTTGTGACGATCCGCAAAAAATGCAGGGTAAACGGTATTTCTCCAGCATGCTGCGTAGCGCAGCTACCAATGCCTTGTTGGCAGGGTCTGCGGCCAGCTCTTGTGCTTCATCAATAATAAGCAGCAGATTATGCTTTTCCAATACACGTTTGATTAAGTCGTCAATGTACAAAAGCGTGTCACTGCTTGCCTGGCTGTTAGCTAGCAATTGTGTGCTGCTTACTTCCCCTCCAACCTGAACCAGCCCCGGAATGCCGCCAGATAATGTGAGTGTATCAATTGGTTTTGTCAGGTATTGCAGGCGTTTTTTCCAAAAACCCGGTTTTTCTTCAAGCACTGCTTCAAGCCCGGCAATCAGCACTAAGGCTGGGTGGTTGGTATTTTCCCACAAGCTCATATACAAGGGGGTATAGCCCCTTTTTGCAGCTACCTTTGCCAGGTCAAAACGCAAAAACTGTGTTTTACCACTGCGTCTTTTACCAAACAGCACCAGCGGTGTGCTAACGCCCTGCACAAAATGCGTTACGTAGCTGGTAGCTACTTTAGGGCGAGGGTAGTGCCAAGGATCTGCTATCACTTTTACCATAACGAAAGTATACAACAGCATTATGCAAAATACCAGCGAAGTCATAACAACGCATATCGTTTGCATCGTTTAAAATGACAATTACCTGTGATAGAATTATGTGCTAGTATTGAAATAACATAAAAGTTATATATCGTTTTAATCGTTCAAAAGAGAAGTCTTATGGTTCAACACACAAGCAATAGTGCCAGTAGCAGTAACCTGCCTTTACCCTTCGGAGAGGTTGTTGGTTTACTAGAGCAGCTCGATGAGTTACTCAAACCAGCAGCAAGAAAACGGCTGCAAGCGCTGATTGGCTTGTGGCAAGAAGCTGGCACAGACAGTTTGACGCAGGCACAGGTATTAGGATTTCTCTATCCAAATAAACCTCTGACAAGCGCACAGGTTGCATTTCGCACCCTGCGTATGGATGTTAATAAGGCAGCAGCTGCCAAGGC
>JAXGGS010263512.1:0-12755 GCA_035585475.1 Armandia brevis | reverse complement strand
AGTGAAAACAAAGTCGTATAAAACCCACTGGTTATACCAACACAACTAGAGAGTATCACTTAAAACAACACCAACTTTTACCCCTGCTTCATCTCTGTTTGCTGACACATCAGTGTTACATTACCCCAGCAATACAACAGCAGATCTAACGAGATGAGCATTTAATTTTACCTGCGCCGCATCCCATCATCTTTAAGGGATCGTCCTGCCACTCGAGTGTGCTATGAGAGAAAAGTGTGCTCTCTTTTTTAACTCGCTGGGGACGTGATCTTTTGGACAATCCCAGAGGATATGCCAACGTTGTTACATTGGGTAATTAGATAGCATTTGCAGTACTTCTCGTGAATTCCTTGTCTATTTTGATCATAGCGACAGTACATGTACATATAGACGAGTTAATGACGAAGTATGTGCTACATTTGCATTAACCTGCTCCGCGAAAGCAGCCCTGGACACTTGCGAGGCCAAGCTGCCGGTACAAAACACATTAGAGCGTCCATGCTGTCGACCCCCTCCTCCCCACAGGTAGCCCGATGTCACCAGTGTCATCACTCACTCGTTAATATTTAATAGCGGTTCCCCTCCTCTAAGCCCAGGTGTTTGCCGCTGTTTATTTACCACAGGCTTAGGGGGAGGTAGCCAAGGAAACGCTTTTATTTTTACTCTTCATCGTCCGGTTTAGGTTGTTTCTTGTCGCTTTAAGAATGTTTACTGTGTTTTTGATGTGCTTTGTTTTACTTTATGTCTAATACACATGCGTCTGGGTCGCCTCTGTGCATTATTGTGATAAAAATGCAAGCAATCTACATTTATAGCATCATGTGTTGGATGCCGACGTGTATTTCTGGGCTCTTTGTCATTTGTCATCATTCGGCGCGGGTGAAGTTGTTACTTTCCCGTCGTTACAACAATGCCTCGTCTTTTACGAGCAGATTGAGTTTTCCAGGCTCACACGAAGCAGCTATATAAGGTGTTCTCCGGAAAAGAATATGAAACGCCTGTAGTTTATTTAGGCGGTTATGGTGCTCCTAACCAGCCGACCGCGCTGCAAATCACCAAATTTGCCTAGATATTGTTACATTTGAGTGATACATATGTAGTACGCATGCAATCTTCCACATATCTCTGCCTGTAATGTCTTGGCGAATCCTTCACGTTGCTTATGTGACTCTCGAGCGGACACTATAAATGGACAATGGCCTCCAGCCTCGAACAGAATCTCGAAACAGCACTCTTGATTCTAATCCGTTTTGACTAACCTGACAAATAGGCATGATATTCTTCCGCGAAGCACGCCACAACGCTGCTGGACTCAACCAATTTAGCGGCATTTCCTAGGAGCAAATGCCATGATATCTTCGCTCAGTCTTTCTCATCTATTATTGATGCATTATGGGCGGAAATATTAGGATGTGTGTGTGTTTGCTGTCCCTCAATTTATAGTTTTGTGACTGCTGGGAGTTCAAGGCGAAAGAAACTAGACAGAAATGGTCTGCTCGTGTAAGCTTCAAATAGGGGAGCTTCCTGACTCGCAACTGCCAGCTGCAGCAGCCCAAGAAGAGGAGGTGAAAATCCACCCTCTAAATAGGATAGAGTGAGTACTGAGTCTGCTAAGAGCATTATCCATTCACGGCCCAATATTCACAAATTGATCTATCTCTGAATTATGGGCGTTTCTTTATGATTCCGCACATACTGCGGCCACACGACCCTGACCTTTCAACTCCGGCCTCCCAAAGGTGAGGTGACTTTGACCCCGTGTCAGATCGATGATCTGTTCCGCCCCCGAGCGCCCTGTCACCCCCTCCCGGTGCCATGTCATCCCCGCCCGTGTCTCAGTGGCGGCCGGCGAGGGAGAGCCGGTGGTCTGGCACACAGAGCCTACCCAGGGGGCACCAGCCACCGGGTGCCTCCTCAGGTTCCTGTAGAACAGGGGGAGAATAGCTGGGGAGAATAGAGGAAATCCATATATAGCGCTATATAGCCAGCTCGACAAGTACCGACTAGAGCGTGTGTTTGTGTAAAACACCGAGCGGTGTGTCTGTGCGCATAGTTCGGATGGGCGGCTCTCTCTATCCACTTATGGATGTTGGTAATATAATATGACAAAAAGAGTGATACATATTGCGGTTACGTTGTGCTGTGCGCATGTTTCATCCAAGGCACACGTCGAGCTTCCCCGTCTGATTCATCCCTTTGTGATGTATCAATTTAGCAAATCGATTGATAAGACGGATGATTTAGTAATAAACAGTGACATTCCATTCTGATGCAAAACCTCGTCGCCGTGAAAGACAACACTCGTGTATCAACCTGACGTATAAAAGTGCTTTATTGGCAGCTAGCTCTAATTCCCATATCCGATTTTCGTTTAGGAAATACATCTGCTTCCTCGTACAATTACCGTGTATAACTCACGCGACTGGCTACATTGTGCATCCATATGCATGACTTGGCAGTGATTATAACGATATTAAAATAGAATCGATAAGTACTCGCCACTCAGACACGAAGAAGCGCCGGAAAATCACTGGCTCATACAATTGACCTAATATCGCCAATACTGTGCTCGAGGGTGGGCGGCGGAGTATTGAAGGACGAAGGCAACAGGCCTTTATGCTTCCAGCCCTCAAAGGCACGACGAGCAAAGTCGTGTTGAGACCGTGCCATATTCTACAGATGGTCATCATTGTGCCCAGTGGTAATATTGCTCCGGCGAATATCGCCTTGATATCTATTAGAGAAAGCGAATGCGTCTAACAATAGGAGGTGAATTATGTTTGCTTATTGGGCAGGCCCGTATTGAGCGAGGCCCCGGGGAGGGTTCGGGGGTTGTTTCAGGGGAGAATACACGCACTCGGACTAGAGCTTGGCTCGCGTCAGGTGTTGTTTCTGTCTGCCAGCTCACGAGGCATTGACAGATCCCCTGTCAACAGATGTTTGTTACAAATGTCAAGGGAAATACATTCACATCTCGCGCCCAGCGTCAGCAGCCCGTCCGCTATCTCTGCCGTCCTTTCGTCTGCTCCATCGGTATCAGCAGCCCCAACATATCTGTACTTAAGAGTTAACTCTCTGCTGTCTCTACCGCGTGTCTCCTCTCTTCTCTCCCTCCCCTTGTGGGTGAGACACGACAGCAGTGACGTGACTATCGACGCCACATGCTTGTACCTCCTCGCCTGATTCGCCCTCGTGCGTGTATGGAAAATGACGTTTTCATTATTAATGCTCCTGATTGATTCCCGATCGAGGTACGCAGTAATCAGCACATCCCAATCCATCTATCGGTGTCGTTGCATATCATTACACGTGCTTCCTTTGTCCGTGGTGCAGGAGCAGCTCATTGAACTTCTGCTCCCGACGGCAATTATTCACATAATTGGCAGGTAGTGGACGTTGGAAGCTCGCCGAGTGAGTGCCCATTTAAGCTTGTAGATCGGATTCCCGACCGACACTCAAATCACGTCGGTCGTTTTGCCTACCTGGAAAATGGTTTAGAGGGACGAGTACCCCGGCACCGACTGGCGTCTGACCTGATTGACCCCTAGCTGGACCTCGTCTATGAAGGTTCAAGACCCACGATAGAGTGCCCCCAAGAGGCACCAGCAAGAAGATTCCAGGCATGTGGCGCATGCTTTTCATTAGATTGATTAAGGGCTGGTTGGATAATTGATCTGCTATCTCTTTGCATAAATACAGAGAGATTTAGAGACTATTTATTACTGTCGGGGTGGAGCCAACGAGAATTAACGTTCGTATTCAGTGTGTGTAGATCTAAATAGGCACCGGCGACGATTCCTTGCCCATCATCGCCAGTTTAATGGCTGCTGATGTTGGAACGGGTTGCGAGGGGTGATCACACTATCTGCCACCAGCATATGCTCGCAGCAATAGCCTTTGAGCCTCCCTTCTTCTCATATATGTGATCCCGAGGCGAGCCGATGGTAATTCATTACCGAGTGTAGTGGGCAGTGGTCATTCTGATATTTGTACAACGCAGCACCACCGGCATTCCTCGGCGAGATGCGCAGAGGACAAACAGGTGGAGTGTGAGCATTAATATCCACAGCATCCCGGGAGTCAGATGAAGATTGAACGCGTTACCCGCTGTCAGGTTGTCACTTCCCCCTAGTTACGGATGGGTATTAACCTGGCAGTGATCTCGCTGACAGCGCCTCCAAGCATTTACTCATCTTTTCGTAGCTGGTAAAAGTATGAGGCGTATTATGTGTAGCCTTGAGCGGGTTTTATGCGATTGCTTAAGCTCTAGCTTTGTGCCACATTCCCTTGGTGGTGTTTATAAATATACTCGCCACTTTGTCGGCAATGATGCTCGGCTAGATGCAGCATCTGCTCGGGGATGTTACCGTCTTAAATGACAGAAATATCGCGTTTCTTTTTCATACCAGACATATCTTATGATAAAAACCAGTCGTACCGTTGTTTATTGACATTTCCTGGTATCTCATTACGCTTATATAATAAACACACATGTTTGATCTGACGAGCTTATGTGCCTTAGTCTTATGCTTCATGAGACTTACATAAATATGACACTTATCTCTGGACGTTGAGTAGATGTGTATGTGCGTTAATGAGACAGCATCTGTCTCTTATATTCGCCAGGTCATTAATTAATGCTCACGTGTTTAATTTATTAATTGATTTCGCGGAGACCAGACACCCCCCAAAAAAAGCTAGATTCTCAGCTGAACCATTCATGAATCGCAAATTGCTGACCCAGCTTTTCTTCTTCTCTCCCCCCGAGGAAGCATCGAACTAAATCAGCTATCGTTATAAATAAGGTAGTCGCAGTTTTTGTCTCACTGGGAAATTATCCCGGTGCAGGACTTGCTCTTCGGATTGCTCCACAAGTAAATTGGTGAATTCGATCTTATTGCGTTCTGGTTTAAGACAGATCAGGCTGAAAGGCATGACCCCGCGTAATAGGCACTAGCCGGCGAGTAAGTGCACTGACATGGTGGCATTCAAATGATAATACAAAACGTTTCCAGCACTTTTTCTGCGATGATTGATGACAATATGTATTGGTATTGACAAATACTGATGGAAAAGACAAGCCATTATGCGAGTGGCATTCATGCTCCTGGCGTTTGCCTATCCAGAGGGTTGCATTGCTCGGGAACGAAAATTGGTGCTTACAGCCGCGTGGTTTTACAATTCACCTCACAGTTTTGCGCCTGTGACGACTGAAACTCATTTCTTATCAAAAACCGTTTTTTAACCTCGGATCTCATTTTAGCCACTTGTCTGGCTGGCTGCTGGGAGTAACAGAACCGGGGCCTGTGTGTGACTAACAGGCTCCTGCTGTTCTGCTTGTAACTCGCCTACATCCGAGCACTACTAGTAATTGAAAGTGACCCCACCCCTTTGCGATCAAAATAGGCTGCACATTCGTCGACAATATGTGCTACTGTGTCGGCTGATTTTCAGTCCGCGACAGGTTTGAGCTGCTCTGCCTCCGCCCAGGTAGCTACATGTAGGTGGACCGGTAACTAGGGATATGTTCGTTAGATTGGCACAGGTCCCAGTCGATGGTCAGACCCTGTTGCCTCCAGCACGCCAGAGTGGATGTTACATTTAGCTCGTGTTACGTCGGTAACTCGCGTTATCTCGACAATCCTCTAACCCCAGGTGCTAGCGGTTCCCCATCTCGGTTTCTCGGCCATGTGCTCGACAGCCTCGCCTCGTGTACGTGTGTACCGAGAAAGATCACACCGCCTCCTTCTGAACACACTTCATCGGCCTCCCCAAGCTCGGCCACATGATCTGCGGGTCTTGGAAAGCGATCAGTGCTAGAAACATCGCCATCAACACGCCCAGCCGATGAATTCGTGCCTTTTTTCAGGCAATTAATTTGTTTTGCGATTAAAGCCTTCTCGCTAGCTCGATCTTCATCTGTTTTCTAGTTTTTCACACGCTCGTCAGCAGGATGTTAGAGAAGCCAGATTCAGGCTCGACTAGCTAGAACAGATGCTTCTATAAGATCTAGTCCCAGTGGACCTTATGTCTTTGTCAGAGACACTCAATGTTTATGTTCAAGTTTTTATTGTGCTTTATACATCCTTAGATGACCCCGGTTTTCTGAACCAATGGGAAAATGATGCTGCAATCTGGAAGTGATGTCCATGGAAGATACATCACTGTGAACAATCGCTCCCTTTGGACGTATTTTATTCACCCTAGCTCGTTCCCGCTCCGAGGACTGTACCCGCTCCTGTCGTCTGCTTCGACTTCAAGTCAGAACCTTTGTGATGGAAAGGTTTTCAGGACAGTTCTAACGGGCAGACATTACGTGTCTTCTGCCCTATTAAATCCTCCCCACCGTCTTGTGACGTGGGAGACATCGCAACTAGCATTATAGGGGAACTATCCATTTACGACTGACAATATGATGATGAATTAAAGGGGTAATGGAAGTTCAGACTAATAGTCTGAAACCATGTGCGAGCCAACTCAAATCAAATCAAATTAAATAGCCGAAAGAGCAAAAAAGGTTTGTTAGGAAACGAGTGGAATTGTAATATACATGTACATATATTCCCTTGTCTTCTTATGGGTCCTAAACTAGAAGCTGCGAAATGGACAGTTCACATCGAATACTCAGCGGTGTTTTAGATATAAGCCCATACCACCTGATTTGAAGTATCATGCTGAGGTTGTATGTGTTTGTTGAAAGACAATATTTTGGAAAAAGTGGTTGTTTAGGTTTCTTCTTATGCCAGCCCCGATATCACTTAAACAGTCGCGAAGTGTGTTTGGGTTGTTGTGATTGTTCTACCACTGTGGGTAGGTGTGTTTAAACATTCGATGATGACCGCTGCCACCCAAACATTTCTATCAAACCGAATGACAGTAGCAGAACACACGCGTGTATACATCAGCACTCAGCTGGCGCTATCGGTGGGGTCCGTGCATCAAGCCATGGGCTACTATCAAGAGCACACTTTGTATTCCCGTCCCCTACAGTGATAGACCTCACCCAAACAACTCCTTACGCCATGTTCCAGTAAGATAAAGTGAAGCAGCCTCCTTAAGTACTGCGTATCCAGGTGGTATTCCTAGAAACCGCCCAGAAATTGATGTATTCATTTAGGGACTAAAGAATGAAACCCCGACCACCACTGCTCCCCGGAGAGATCGGCCCTGTAAACAAAACATTTATGCAAAGGAGAACCTTTAGCTTCCAATAAGACATCGCCAAATGAGCTTCTCTCGTATGCGTGCTTCGCCATCTTAGTGATATATAGCCGACGTGTTTTCGGCAGGTTTTTGTAAGAGCTGATTCCAGTCAGCTGGCTTGTTGTCTAAGGAAACCCCGGTGCACGTCTGCCCACATTTTGTTGTCACACGCGTAATTGGTTGGCCGATGCCTCGGCACGGTGGAACACTTTGCGGACAGATGAAATTTAGGGTGGATCTGGTGAATTGATGGTTCGGACGGTCCTGGTGCGTGTCGCTGCAATGTGAATCATCGGTGCAGCGCTTCTGTTTACCCCCTGATAAACGCTACACGTGGCCATCTGAAAGTCAACAACTAAACACCATCGCAGACTCTTGGTATCCAGGCATTTAAAGATGTCTGCCACTGTGTTCATCCTGTTCTTAGTTTGTTTCATTGGGATAAAATTTACTGTTTAAGAGGCTTAACAGCGTTAATACAGGACTTGTTTACGTAAATCTCGTCTTGTGAGATCTATCTTGTTTTATAATGCTTTAAAAATCACCACGATTCTAAACGTGGTCCTCATTAAAACATTCGCAACTGCGCGTTTAAATCACTTAAACGCATGAAAAAGCAGAACAAGTACTCGTTCTTCAGAAATTATCATCATTAAAATAAACACCCTCTTGATTTACCTTCTACAATGTGCAGGACTCTGACATTTTGTATCAGCCCATGTTTTCTGGACCGACAATTTGTCGACACCTTGACATTTGTCGCGAGTTTTCTGTTTTCCGACGCGCAAGTTTTGATTTGTTTAACGACCTCGGCCAAAAACATACGCATAGCCTGTGGATTCATTCCAATTACACCGGTGAATGTTTGCTGTTTGACTTGTCACACTAGTAAAGGTTGATACCCTGTGGACTCGCCAGTTTCAACCGACTGAAGACACATATGCTGTCAGTCCATCAGGCTATCAGGTTGGATGCTCAAGTCTTGTTTTTGTTTACTGTTTACAGTTGTCAGAGGGAGAGGAATGACCAAGGTCATCTGAGCTATCTGGAGATGACCAGACATTAAGCAAGCGTCTCCAGATGGACGTATGGCAATGTATTATAGAATTTCGAGAACTTCGCCCACTACAGAAAGCCTGATAATTCATTGACATTTCTTGGGCTCTGACGTATGATTACCTGGCCCCTCGTGAACGTAAATACATAGTGCTGTACCCTCAGCATCCCGTGGTCTTTCTTCATCTTTCTAGAAGGGTCTCTGGTACATGAATACCCAATCTAGTGATGTCGGTAGGCCCGCTGAATCTTATCGGATTTTTTGGTGAAAAACACCTCCTTTCCAACGCAGAATAATAAGTGTTGTTGCCGCCGAGGCTGATGCAGGTAAAAGCAGGCGCACGTTAAGGCCGCAAATGATCGATCATTATCCTTACACTGGCTTGTGACTGAGTTTCTATGTGAAGAAAATGATGCATTAGATTCCTCATCTGTATCACCATTTTTACGATTTAATTGATTAGTCTGGGTTACTTTCCCTGGCGTGCGTTTTTTCGTTCGGGGTCGAGCCTCGTGATTCTTGCTCAACTTTTTACCCGATTTGCTGCTACCCGCTTAGCGTTCCCAAGACGGTTTAATCTAAGCCATGTTGTACCCCATCCATTACGTGCATTATCTGCCCGATTCGAGACCTAATTCCGCGCGGTTTGACAATTTACTCTGCCATTTGTTCAAGTCGTCAATTCGGACTGTTGAAATACAAACATTTACGTTATATTACGGAATAAACCGCATGTACATGTACAAAGTGATTAGAGCTGGAATTGGATTTACCTCTGATCCCGTGCAATAGTTTATATACAGCGTGTGGCAGATTGAGAATTAATTGCCAGTCTGACCGTACCCCATCTGTACATCATATGCTCTATTTGACGTTTATCGAATCGCCGGACAGCCTCCGGGTCCGAGGAATTGTGCAGATTCGAGTTAAGACCCCGTTTACTCATTATGCTGGGCGACAAAAACTAAATATCGCCGCAATGAAAGTAATGGCATTCGATGATGGAGCACACGTCTACTTAAGAGCTTCGGCCATGTTTTCCACGCCTGAGAGCTAAATATTTACCTCAATGAGTTACTATTACGCTTTTATCGACGTTCTTCTGCTCGTGCTCATGCTCACGGCGCCCACGCTCAGAAGTTCAAGTTATATCTGATAAAAAAACCTAATGAAAAAAACGTCCTGTAAACAAATCCCCTGTCAAGAAATAGCTCACCTTCCTGTCACCCGTGCACGGGTGCGAGTTTAATTGAATATTTTTACATCCACCCGGGAGGTATCTAATCTTCGAGGATGGCTCATTCAGGGTCGCCAAAGAAATTGCGGTTGAGTTAAGTTTTCTAATAAACATCTGGAGTTATCTGCACCTATTGAAAACTTGTGGCGCTCTGATGGAACATAATTCACGGCATCGCATCCTGCTCGGATTGCTTTCTTTATCCGCCATCGTCCTGGAAATGAAATGCTCAACTGCGCAGGGGGATAGATGCAAAATGTTTAGCCAGACTGAATAGCCATGTTTGCTGCTCGGATTATCGCACTAGATCACACTAATCCAATCAATTAGAAATACCATAGCATTGATCGTATTTTCACGCGCTACATTGAGCGACGTGTCTTAGATGTAAGAAAAAATCAAATACTTCAGAAGCCTGTATCGCAAACAATTCTGCGCACAGCTTGTATGTGTTCTTTATACTCAGGAAGATCTTACAACGTCTCCCGTCGGCAGTTTTCCTTTCATTCCTAATTACTTATCTTCTTTTTCTTCCAGTTTCGTCCCAAGCTGGGGAGGGTGACCAAAGTGAACAAGTCAGTTCGCTGCGAGACCTGCAGCATCTCCCTCAACTCTGAGCAACAAGCTCAGCAGCACTACAGCGGCAAAAATCATCTGAAAAAACTGAAGCAGGCCCAAGGAGAGAAGACAGGAAAAACAGGCAAGGCTCCCTATTGTTTTCTATCATCTCTCGTCCCTTACATATGATGTTTCATCAGTTGCGTCCCCTTTGTTATCCCGGAAAACATCATAATTCCACCGTTATTTTACATCTCGCGATCATTCTCGTGTCTCCTCTGGTTTTTATCATTAATCAAGTGAGAGTGCCTCTTCAATGGTATCGTTTTGGCCTTGCCGAGGCCAGAAATGCATCACATCTCGCTTATTTTTCCTGACCCCGGAGTCTCGCTTGCAGTTTGTTCGCTATGGCGGAATAACACAATCTACCGATTTTATTTGCGACTGCTTGGGTGAGGTTCGCCGCCCGAGCGAGGTTTTGTCATGGCTGCGGCAGATTGTCAGAGGTTTTCAAAGACTTTCACGTCAACAAAGCCAATTACGTTGAGATTTGTCTCCGGCCGGAGCGCGGATGTCAGGGACAGAATTGAACAGCCACCGGTTGGACCTCGGCGCGGGTAATAGGCGCGGACACGTCGTATTTTACCTCCGTCTTTCCAGCAATTGTGACCCGTGATTCCTGGCACTTTCTGTTACCTGTCCAGTCTCATTCATATTTTACACAGCCCCTTATAACTAGGACGCCCACCCCCACCAGCAATCTATGCCTATCTGCGTCCTACTCTGAGATACACTAAAGCAGCTCTAAACCGACTCGATTTGCTCCCTCTAGTATCTTTACACGTCCGAAGCAATTTAAAGGTGTGCTTTGCTGTGCGCATAGCTATCGAAGGCGAGTCTAGACTAGGAGTATGAGTTACAGTTGTATTATTTTCCCAGCAATAGCGCCGGCCCCTGTTCGGAGGCGTGAACAGACTGCCGAACAACTCGTCTGTTTTACAACCATCGCGAGAAGATAGCGAGGGTGAGCCTGATGATGAGATGAACGAGCTAGATGACAATATCGTAAGGCTATAGAGCTGGGACTCGGATGATGTATGATTCGTACATACGGGCAGACATCAACAACACGCCGTTCGTCTCCTACTAATAGTTCTCATGTGCCACCGTGCTATCATTGCGCCGGCGGATGCTGTTTTCTTTCGCTTCATAAATGATAATTTGGTATGTCATTGCTTCCGCGCCTGTTTTGTGATAAAACAATAAGAACACGCCATTGTCTCCGGTCTGATTATTTCTCGCCTCTATCCGCAAAAACACGCGGGAAATTTGCGCATTTGCCCCGAGGCTGTCGCCCGGTTGTTTCTCATATCGTCTCGGTTTTCACATCGTCTCATTATAAACCGCAATCGGGCCATGTTCTAGGAAACGAGCCAGATTAAAAAATATAATTACACACCAAGTAGATTTGAGTCGCTTGAATGGGATAGATGTCTAGTATTGCGGGGAATATTTATCTTGGCTCGGCTTTCCATCATTTTTATCGCTCAGAATGCTAATCCATTACTAACATGTCACCCAAATGGCGAATCCATATGGATTATATGTTGCCCCGAGACTGCTCCTGGGTGAGCCATCGCTGGACCTCTCTGGCCCCATCCCCCTGACACCCAGCTGGCCCTACAGGTCATGTAGCCATATTCTGGTATTACCAATAGATTAAGACCGCCATCATTGATTAATTGATGATATTTGATCGACCATGAGGGTCAGGCAGTCGTTGCTGACGAGGCTGCTGAGACAACAAGGGAATCCCTGCCCCTCGGCTTAAATGCGCGCTTTTCCGCATTTGTTCCCCCGTGCCCTTGGTATTACTCGACTCATTGCCTCATTGCTAACTGCGGGACGTTGCATGCATGGCGCCATCAGCTTAGCCGGGGCAACCAAGCGTGCTTGTTAATACCATGTTAAAGGACTGCGCTGATTTTTACCAATGCCCTCGGATTCCATGACGACATGCATCGACTCTTTGTTCGCCCGGCCGACGGTTTACCCCCCGACGTTTCCAGGAACGGGTTCGCAACCTCCACTGGGGCCTTGTTCTTTACGGTTCTGATCAAACTGATAGAGCTAATCGCAGCCGGCAGGCTCTCCAACATTCCGGCTATCTTTGGCTCAACTTGTGAACAGGTGAAATTAATTTTTATGCGGCTGGCTCGAGCTGGTAAATTTGAGGAGGTTGAATGTCAGATGAAAAAGGCCGCGAGGCTCTCACGCTTTATTTCACTCATCGTCCCCGAGCTGGGGGCGCGTCTCCTCGGGGCTGGGGCCTGTAAAAACGACAATTATCGATGATGAACGGTCACTAGTAGTGTGTGGGTATGTAAAATACTCAGGTGGAACGACGCTTTACTCGCCGTTTATTATCCCCGACCGCCCCCAGCCAACTAATCGGGTATGCACGTTTAATGATGATCTGTTCATCGAGTCCCCTAGCATTACGTGTGCGCTGGTCGTCAGAGTACTTCAAGGAAGCTGCAAATATATCCGGCTGCGTGCAGCAGGGTCGCCATGCCTTTTATCTCGGGCGGCCAGTCCACAATAATACGCATCAAAAAGTATATTTATGATTCAAACCAATAATCGCTCGGAAACTGACATTGCTCGTGCTCACTGTCCCAGAATTTGCAGCGCTCTCAG
>JAXGGS010263401.1:0-14800 GCA_035585475.1 Armandia brevis | reverse complement strand
TGGTAATTGTCATTAGTCCAAGATACAAATTTTTCTTCTCTTACAAATGCATCGTATATTAAAAATATAAATCAAACTACCCCTATAATTGAGATAGTAGACCCCAAAGAACTAACTAAATTCCAAGTTGCAAGGTTGTCTGGGAAGTCGGAGTATCTACGGGGCATTCCCGCTAATCCTAAGAAATGTTGAGGAAAGAATGTTAGATTTACCCCTATAAAAGTGATTCAGAAGTGAATTTTTCCGTATACTTCGTTATAAGAATAACCTGTCATTTTACCAAATCAAAAATAAAACCCAGCGAACATTGCAAAAACTGCTCCTAGTGATAGTACATAATGGAAATGTGCTACTACGTAATAAGTGTCATGTAACATAATGTCTAAAGATCCGTTTGCGAGTACAATGCCTGTTAACCCTCCTACAGTAAATAAAAATAGAAATCCAATTACTCAACACATGGGTGTAGTAAATTTTATTTTACCTCCATACATAGTAGCTAGTCAACTGAATATTTTTATTCCCGTTGGTACTGCAATTATCATAGTAGCTGCAGTAAAATATGCTCTTGTATCTACATCCATTCCCACTGTGAATAGGTGGTGTGCTCAAACTATAAATCCTAAAAAGGCGATAGCAAGTTGAGCGTACACCATTCCTAAGTATCCAAATATCTGTCCTTTAGAGGAGAACATTGGGATAATTTGTGAAATTATTCCAAATCCCGGTAAAATTAATATATAAACTTCTGGGTGTCCAAAAAATCAAAATAAGTGTTGATATAATACAGGATCACCCCCACCTGCGGGGTCAAAGAAAGTGGTATTGAAATTTCTGTCCGTTAGTAGCATAGTTATAGCCCCTGCTAGTACGGGAAGAGATAGTAATAGTAGAAAAGCAGTTATCAGAACTGATCATACAAATAGAGGGAGTTTGTCAAAAGTCATACCAGGTGCTCTCATGTTAAAAATTGTGGTGATGAAATTTATAGCCCCCATTATTGAAGATATACCAGCGCAGTGTAAACTAAAAATTGCCATATCTACTGATCCCCCTGAATGGGTTTGTGGTCCAGATAGGGGTGGGTAAACAGTTCAACCTGTCCCTGCTCCTTGTTCTATTAAAGATGATCCTAAAAGAAGTAACAAGGCTGGGGGCAGCAGTCAAAAACTTAAATTGTTTAATCTTGGAAAGGCCATGTCAGGGGCTCCTATGTATAATGGGATGAACCAGTTACCGAAGCCACCAATTAAAACAGGCATGACTAAGAAGAAGATCATAACGAATGCGTGAGCTGTTACAACAACATTATATAAATGGTCGTCTCCAAACATTGCTCCCGGGGTAGTCAGCTCTAATCTTATTAACATACTTAAAGCTGTCCCTACCATACCTGAGAAAGCTCCAAATACTATGTATAATGTTCCAATGTCTTTATGATTTGTAGAAAATACTCAACGTGTAATATAGTTACTCATGATTTTAATACGCAAGCGTTAATGGTATTTACTAAATATTAGCTTATTTTCTAATAAACCTAGGGTAGGTATTGCTATTACAAAATAAGAGAAATAAATGATACTAGAGATTTGACCTAAAAAAATAAAAGGGTCTTCAACTGGTTTAGATCCTATTCAAGTTAAAAATATAAAGTTTGCCATGAAAATCCAATAGAAGGTTTTTCCTAAAGGCCTAAAAGCTAAAGATTTCATTTTACTTGTGTGTATAAATGGAATTATTGTTAATATTAAAATACTTAATAATAAAGCTATTACCCCTCCTAGTTTGTTTGGGATTGCTCTAAGTATTGCGTAAGCGAATAAAAAATATCATTCTGGCATTATATGGATTGGTGTAACCATTGGATTAGCATTTATGAAATTTTCAGGATCTCCTAAATAGTTAGGTATGTAGAAAACTAAGAGGGTGATTAAAATCCCAAGTAACAGAAAACCGTAGGCATCTTTAGAGGTGAAGTATATGTGAAATGGTATTTTATCTGAATTGGAATTTAATCCTGTAGGATTATTGGAACCTGCTGTATGTAGTAAAACAACATGTATTAAAGCTAGAGCTGCTATTACAAATGGGAATAAATAGTGTAAACTGAAAAATCTGTTTAATGTTGGATTTCCTATACTAAAACCCCCTCAAACCCATTGAACCATATCTGTTCCTATATAAGGAACTGCTGATAAGAAATTAGTAATCACAGTAGCCCCCCAAAAAGACATTTGACCCCAAGGTAAAACATAACCTATAAATGCAGTTAACATCATTATGACAAAAATGGCTATTCCAGAGTATCATAAGTGAATTTTTAAGTAGCTACCATAATAAAGACCCCTGGCAATGTGAATGTATACACATAAAAAAAATGCTGAAGCTCCATTGGCATGTAGATATTTTAAAATAAAACCATAATTAACATCTCTCATTATATGTGCTATAGAACTAAATGCGATAGAAACATCTGCACAATAATGCATTGCTAAAAAGATTCCAGTTAAAATTTGAATAACTAAACATAAACCTAATAGAGATCCATAATTTCAGAAATAACTTATACTAGATGGTGAAGGCAAGTCAATTAATGCTGAGTTAATGGGTGAGAAAATGGAATTTTCTTTTCTTATTCTCATAGTGTCTTAAAGACTAATATTTATACATGAGTTAATTAAAAGATATCTTATTATCAAATTTGGGAAAACCCCTAAAAGGATTGTTAATAATAACAAAGGTAGAAATCCATAAAATTCGGAGATTACCATTTCTCTTGAATTTTCAAGATGAGTTGATAAATTACCAAAAAAGATTCGATTATAAAAAAACAAAGCATAAACAGTAGCTAGAAGAGCACCTATACAACATAAAACCCCTAATAGTAGAGAGTAATTAAAAGCAGCTAAAATGGATAAAAACTCAGCAATAAAATTATATGTTAATGGAAATCCTATATTAGCTAAAACTAAAATTAAAGTTATGGTTGAAAATATTGGCATTGTTATTGTCAAACCTCTAAAATATTTTATAGCTCTTGAGTGATGTCTAACATAAATAACAGAAGAAGACATAAATAACCCAGAACTAACTAGCCCATGAGCTATCATCATTGAAATTGAAGCTACTAGACCTTCAATGGAGTGACAAAATATGGAAATAGTTACTAATCCCATATGAGCAACAGAAGAATATGCTATTAATCTTTTCATATCTGTCTGCCTACATGTTGTCAAGCTACCATAAATTAGGGCGATTAAACTTAATAGTAAAACAATTGGAGTAAAATATTCACTAGCAAGTGGAAAAATTGGATAGGCAAATCTAATAAAACCATAACCCCCTAATTTCAGAAGAATCCCAGCTAATAATATAGACCCTGCAATAGGGGCTTCTACATGTGCTTGTGGTAGTCAAATATGTGCAGGAACCATGGGTATTTTAACCGCTAAGCTAGCAAAAAACCCTAAAAATAGTCAATGTTGTAAATTTGTTGGTAATTCTAGGGTGGTTAGTGTTTGATAATTTGTAGTGCCTATTATAGAGTAAAGTTTGAAAATACTCAGTAGCATCAGTAAACTACCAATTAATGTATAAAAGAAGAAATAGAAAGCTGCTTTTACTTTCTCCTCTCTAGAACCTCAAACTCCTATAATTATAAACATTGGAATTAGAGTAGCCTCAAACAAAATATAAAACCCCAAAATATCTAAAATTGTAAAAACACCTATTAAAATAAATAATATGGAGAATAAAAGAATCAGGAACTCTTTTTTAAGGGATTTTACTGAATTTAAGCTCATTATTATACATATGGGTATTAATAAAATACTTAACCCTATAAAAAATATGGATATACCATCTATTGATAAGGTAATTAAACCTCAATTAGCAAATCAATTTCAAGAAATGTTGTATTGAAATTCCAAATTTTCTTTTGATATCACTAAAATTAAAATAAAATAAGCTACCAACAAACCAGATCAGATTATAGAATATTTTTCTAGTTTTTTTATATTAAATCGAGGTGTAAATAAGAGAGATGATATTGTTAGTAAAGGTATAGCGAATAATGTGATTAAATACATATTTGAGGGGGTAGGGCATTAAAGCTTCAAAGAATAGAATTAACAATAATTATCAAACTCACACTTAGGGGTAGATAAGTTTTCCATAGTAAGTGCATTAATTGATCATACCTCAACCTGGGAAAAGAAGACCTTACTCATACAAACAAGAATACTATAAATGTGCCTTTTAAAAATAAAATAAAATCTAAGGTCAAGCCTAGTAGGTCTCATCCCCCTAAAAATAATACTGAAAACAAAAAACTCATAAATATTATATGAGAATATTCAGCTAAAAAAAACAAAGCAAAAGACATTGAAGAGTATTCAACATTAAACCCAGATACTAATTCAGACTCTCCCTCTGTAAGGTCAAAGGGGGCTCTGTTTGTTTCGGCTAAACAAGAAATAAAGAACATCAATGCTGATGGGAGCAAAGGTATTAGGAATCAAATTGTATTCTGTTGGGTATAAATGATAGATGATAAATTTAATGCTCCAGCACATAATATAACAGAAATGATTATTAAGCCAATGGATACTTCATAACTAATCATTTGTGCAGCAGCTCTCAGCGCCCCTAAAAAAGCATACTTAGAATTACTGGATCACCCTGAAATTAGTATAGCATATACTCCGACAGAAGATAAGGCAAATACTAATAATATGCCTAATGAAATATCACTTAGTACAATACTATTACCTAAAGGCAAGACAGACCATACTAAGAGACCTAAAGTTAGGGCTAAAACCGGGGCAAAGAAGTACAAGAAAATATTAACATGGTTAGGGATAATCATCTCTTTGGAAAATAATTTAATCCCATCTGCTAATGGTTGAAGTAAACCATAAATTCCCACTACGTTAGGCCCCTTTCTAACTTGCATGTAGCCTATGACTTTTCTTTCAGCTAATGTTAAGTAGGCCACAGATATTAGTACAGGAACAATGATGATTAAAAACTTAATAATGTCATAAATAATATTTATTAGAATTTGCATTAACCTTTTAGAAGATTTAAAAATCTTATGGATATAGAACCCTTTATTTTATAAAATGCTATCATGATGGAGAGGCCCACAGCAGATTCTACTGCTGCTACTGTAATAATTAAAATCGAAGAAATCTGCCCAAATAGTGATTCAGTGATATAGGAATGAATAAGAAAGTTTAAAGAGATAGATAATAACATGATTTCTATGCAAATTAGAACTAAAATAATATTAGATCTGTTAATAATTATTCCTATAATACTTAAGATAAAAATAAGTAAAGGTAAGAAATTTATGCTATTCATTATTCTCACTCTAAGCCCCCCTTTAATCATTCATAGAGTAAACCCAATACTAAAATAATAACAAATAAGATTATAATTGATTGACCTTCTAAATTTATACTACTTGTTGAATTGGACCAAGGAAACAAGTAAGATATCTCTAAGTCAAATACTAAAAATAATATAGCAATCAGGAAAAACCTAATAGAAAAAGGTTCACCTGGGTTATGAAAAGGATCAAATCCACATTCATAAACAGAAACTTTTTCTTTGTCTGGGGATTTCTCACTCAAAATAAATGAAGCCATAGATATCACGAAAGATAATATCAAACTAACTAATAATGCTAGAAAAATTACATAAAAATCTAAATTCATGAATTATCTCTATGGTGTTGGGAGGATAGGTTTTGTTTTCTTGTGATCAAACCTAATTCTAAAGTTAATACAATAGCTCCTATCATCGCTACTAATAACAAAATGCTAATAATAATAAAAGGGTAAGAATATTTAGTATATAAGTTTAAAGCTATGCTACCTATGTGATTTATCAATTCCAAATCCCATTTCATAATGATTTTAGAGAGACTTGTGTTATTATATTTAAAAAATCATCAAGACTCTGAAATTGTTAGAACACCTAAAATAAATAGTAAAGGGGTAATGTTGTTTATATTAGTTAAGTTTCTAAGTTGAAAAATGTCCAACATCATTATAACAAAAAGAAATAAAATTGTAATAGCCCCTACGTAAATAATTATTAACATTAGAGCTAAGAATTCAAAACCTAAAATTATTAAAAACCCAGCACTTTGTAGGAACACTAAAACCATCCAAAAAATAGAATGAATAGGGTTGGATGAGCTTATTGTCATAATCACTGACCCTATAATTAAAAAGGAATAAAAAATAAATAATTGATCCATATGAAAATATTCACAAGGAGAAGTTCCCTTCCCCTCACTATGTTACGACTTACTCTCTCTTTAACACTAAGTAGTGTTATTGACAAAGGCGACGGGCAATTTGTACTCATATTTTAACTGATTCATTGAAGCATTATCTCTTCAATTACTATTAAATTCTCTTTCTTCTTTGATTACAAAAATCATCTAATATTAAATTTAAACTAACTTAAAAATTGTAATACATAATACCCCTGATTATAAGGACCATAATATCTGACTTCAATCTTTTTAGTGTTGTATTTAGATTATAAAACTAAATTGACGACGACCATGCAGTACCTGAAATTCAAAACCAGGTGAGGTGTTTCGCGGATTATCGAATTAAATTACATATTCCTCTAATTAGAAAATAAACAGCCAAAATTTTTGATTTTCACTTTTAAAAGTATACTGTTCAGATAGAATTTTCTAAATTTACAAAAAGGTTTACCAGGGTATCTAATCCTGTTTAATTCCCTTTTTTTCATGTTTCAAAATATTAAATATTTAAATTTCTACTTTGGGTTAATAGTTATTGTTTATTTAACCAATTCAATAATTTTTAAAATAAAAATTAACAATTTCTACACATGTTTACCTGTTTATACATAAAGATTTATCTCTTAAGTTTAACCGCGTCTGCTGGCACTTAATTTGACAAAATTGAAGAGAATTTCCATATCTAACTTACATTAATTGTATAGAATTCTTTACTGCTGTAATAATCTTTCTTTGTTTCAGTGAAGATGTGGCTTATGCTAAACGTCTTTGGGTGAATGATACTTTACTCCATACTCCCTGATATCATTTGAAAATTATCAAGTCTACTCACCTATATGTTTTCACAAACATGTATAAAAAATACCCTTACCTTTATTTCTCCAAAATCAAAAGAATTAGGCTTAACCTTAAAATATTATCAATATACAAACAACAAAAATTATTAAACCAAAAACATAAACTGAAATTTTACCTAGGTGAAATTTACTAGATCAATTGGAATTTAGAATTAAGGTATCATAAGTTTTAGTAGGCCCTAAAAATTCTAGAATTTGGTTGTCTATTAATTTGTAAGACATAGAATGCCCTATTTTCATAATTGGTTTAACTATGTAAAAATTAATAAAAGAGTCAAAATACCAAGCATTATTTAAAAAACTATATAGCTTAGAGTTAAAATTTAAAATTTTGGTTTTTCATCATTTACTTAAAAAATACCCTAAAAGAATAGATAATAAAGCAGCCATTAAACTTAGTATCAAGGGTAGAATTTTATTAAAATTTGGGATAATAATGGGTAATTCATCTTTTAAAACTGTAAACTGTAGGAAAAATCCTATTATTATACTAGCAATTAACAAAATTAGAAGAGGTGTTCATAAATTAAAAACTCCTTCATGTGATTTTTTAAAAGATCTTATTGCGCCTTGGGGTTTATTAAAAAAGGTAAAAAAAATCAACCTAAAAGAATAAAAAGCAGTTAAAAAAGCAGCTAGCAAACCTAACCATAGAGAATAAGAAAGATAATGTTCCCCATAAATTAATTCTATAATTAAATCCTTAGAATAAAACCCAGTTAGAAAAGGTAGACCCATCAAAGAAATAGACCCAATGAAAATACAAACATAGGAGAGGGGGGTAATAAATCTCATATTACCCATTTTTCTTATATCTTGTTCGTCCATCAAAGCGTGAATTACTGAACCAGCACTTAAAAATAATAATGCCTTAAAAAACCCGTGATTAATCAAGTGGAATAAACCTGAATTATATTGAGAAAACCCACAAATCATTACCATATAACCTAATTGACTACAAGTGGAATAGGCAATAACTTTTTTCAAATCATTTTGAGTCAAACCTATTGTAGCCGTAAAGAAAGCAGTTAAACTTCCCAATAAAACTATGATTAATAAAATCAGGGGTATTTGTTCAAAGAGGGGTGACATTCTAATTATCAAAAAAACCCCAGCTGTTACCATCGTAGCAGCATGGATTAAAGCTGATACTGGTGTAGGTCCTTCCATTGCATCAGGTAATCAAGTATGTAACCCTATTTGAGCAGATTTACCCATTACTCCTATAAGGAATAATAAACCACAAAGATTTAATAATGAATCTTCCCCTAAACTTGTAAAACTTAGTGAAAATAAAACAGTATAGTCAAAAGACCCAAAAACATTTCAAATCAAAATCATTCCTAATAGCATACCTATATCACCAACCTTGTTAATTATCATTGCTTTAATAGCTGCTTTATTAGCTTGCATTCTAGTAAATCAAAAATTTATTAACAAATAAGAACATAACCCTACACCTTCTCAGCCTATAAAAAGCTGGACCAAATTACCAGCAGTCACCAATATTATCATAAAAAAAGTGAATAAAGATAGGTAACTCATAAATCTAGGCAAATGAGGGTCGCCATCCATATAAGATGTAGAATAAATGTGAACTAAAAGAGATACACATGAAACTAGAATTAACATAGAATTTGTGATTTTATCAAAATTAAAGTTAAATTTATTTGTCAAAAGACCTAGATCAAATCAACTTACAATTTCATAGTATACAAAAGAATTATAGATAATAACTTCAATCCAAGAACCCAAGCAAAGAAAAAAAGTAAGAAATAAAAGTAACACAGAAAATACTTTTGTTCCCGTATAACCTAACTTCCTACCAAAAACCGAACAAATAATAAAACTTAATAAGGGGAGTATAACTATTAAGACATACATTAAAAAAGATTTGTTATGTTAGAATAACAACTTAAAATAATTAAATTAGGATTAACCATTAATAGTAAAGAAAAATACACTATAAAGCCTAAGAAATAATCTTTCATCAAAACTAAATCATATTTAGGTTTTAAAATGAAAACCCAATTTAAATAATTAGATTTTTTCTGAAAAAAAATTATTTTCACTATTCTTAAATAATAACCTGCTGCTATCGCTGAAAATATAATAATTACAAAAGAAGATATGAAAAATTTACAATCTATAATAGATAAAATCACCATCCACTTACTTAGAAATCCGGATAAAGGTGGTATACCTGCTAATGATAAAAATAAAACACCCCAACCAACAGATAATGCTTTATTTGTTACTGCCATTCCACCTAATTCTATAATATAATAAGTTCTGCCTATAAAACTTGAATAAATAGCCATAAATACACCTATTAAACCTATAATGTAAATGAACAAGTAAATAACACCAGATTCATAACCTTTTGAATTTATTAAACTTAGAGATAATAAAATAAAACCCATATGTGTTATGCCACTATAAGCTAGAAGTCTCTTCATTTTAGTTTGATTAATAGCTCCTATTGCACCTATTGCTATTGATAATAGCGAACAAAAAACTAAAAAATCAGAAAATCTTACTATTTGAAAAAAGATAACTATTAAACTTATTTTAGGTAGTGTTGATATTAAATACACGACATCCCAAGATGAACCCTCATATATGTCAGGAACTCAAAAATGCAAAGGAAAAACAGCTAACTTAAATAACAAAGCCATCATGATTAAAATAAATCCTATGTTAATCGATTCTAACGTAAATCCAACATCTATTGGCAAATCTCTAATATTTATTGAAATACAGTTACTAAATAAAAAAGTCACACCCAATAAAAACAAACCTGAAGATAAAGCCCCCAATATAAAATATTTTAACCCTGCTTCTGCTCCTTTTATAAATATTTTATCTTTAGAGATTAAGATAAATATAGAAAAAGTTTGCAATTCTAAACCTAAATATAAAATTAATAAATTATCTGAATTTAAGATTATTAAAGATCCAATTAAAACCAAAGTATTTAAAATTAATACTTCAAATTTATAATCCTTAGTGACTCAAATTAAAATCACAAAAGAGATTATCATTATTAAAAATAGTGGGAGCTTTCAGTAATCAAAGAAAAATAAATTCAAAGATAGGAAGTTAAATTTACTAAAAACTTGAAAACCAACAACAACTATGATAATCAAAATCCATAAAGCCAGAAAATCGGACTTTTTTAACTCAAAAGTTATAACCAAAAATCCCACCAACAATAAAAAAGCAAAAAAAATTTCATAAATCATATTATAAAGAAAAGAATCGAACTTTTGTATTTAGGTTATGAGCCTAACAACTTACCATTAGTTTACTTTACAACGCCCTAAGGCTAATTAACATCCTCACCAATATATACAAACATATAAGAATAATCAAACAACATCGACAAAGTGCCAATACCAAGAAGCAGCTTCAAACCCAAAATGATGTGATTTAGTAAAATGAGAATTACTTAATCTAAATAAACAAACCGCTAAAAATATAGTCCCTACAATAACATGAAGACCATGAAAACCCGTAGCAACAAAAAAAGTTGAACCATATACAGAATCAGCTATACAAAAAGGAGCTTCAACATATTCAAGAGCTTGTAAAGACGTAAAAATTAAACCCAGAATAACAGTAAAAGTTAGACCCCTCACTGATTCTATTTTATTACCCATTACTATACTGTGATGAGCTCAGGTAACAGTAGCACCTGAACTTAATAAAATAGCTGTATTTAATAATGGTACTGAAAATGGGTTTAATGGCTCTATTCCCATGGGAGGTCAAATAACACCTATTTCCACTGAGGGGGATAAACTACTATGAAAAAATGCCCAAAAAAAACTAAAAAAAAATAAAACTTCAGACACAATAAACAAAAGAAATCCAATTTTTAATCCAGTTACAGTTGCCTTGGTGTGAAAACCCTGAAAAGTTGATTCCCTCACAACATCTTTTGTCCATAAAATGAAACAAAAAGTTAAAAGTAATACTCCAATACCCAATAAAATTGGTTGACTATAATGAAAATAAATAACTGCACCTAAGGTGGTTAGCAAAGCCCCACAAGACATTATATATGGTCAAGGGCTAGGTTCTACTAAATGATAAGGGTGATAAGTTTTAGACATTCTAATGTAATGAGATACTATCTCTTAAATAAATCATAGATAATAAAGTGAAAACATAAGCTTGAATTACTAACACTGCTATTTCAAGCGTAGTCATAAAAACCACGATTAAAATTGGAAATAAGTTAGAAATGCTATAAGAGTAAAATAACATTTTACAACCGAAATCAGATAAAATAGCTAATAAAATATGACCTGCAGTTAAATTAGCAGCTAAACGCATTCCTAGAGCAACAGGTCTAGATATATTACTAGCAATTTCAATTAATATTAACAAAGGGGATAAGCCAATAGGAGCACCCGAAGGCATAAAGATACTAAAAAAGTTCCCTTTAAAATTCTTTAATCCTAACATAATTACACCTAATCATATACTAAATGCAATCCCAAAAGTCAAAGAAATATGTGTAGTAGAAGGAAAAGTGAATAAAAAGAAACCCAATAAATTTACACCCAACACAAACATAAATAAAGAAGCTAAGGGTAAAATGTAATACTCTGATTTCTCCCCTAAGTTTTCTTCAACTACAACTGTTCAATGTTCTACAATTATTTCAAACAAACTTTGAATTCTAGTAGGTATAATAAATTTATACCTACATATAACCATATACATTAAAATTACAAACAATAAAATTAACAAAGAATCAGTAATATAACTTGAAATTATCTTAGTAACTATAAAATGATCAAAATAAGAAGCCATTACAATTTTAAAATTCTTTTTATTATTATACTATTATCAATTTCTTCTAATTCTTCAATTAAATCTTCATAACCCAAAGAACGTAATTTACTATTATACCAATAACGAATAAGACTGATTGTAATATAATGAATAAATATATAAAAACACATTAACAAACCAAACAAATGACTAAAAGAAATAGACACATCAAGTTGAGACATTCAAGGAACGTTGGATTTGAACCAACACTAATAATTTTGAAGACTATTTGATCTACTTAATCGAGTTCCCTAGTGAGATAAACTCTAAAATTACATTTCTTCTTGTTTTATAGAAATTCAATTAACAAACTTCTCCTGAGACACCCCTTCTACAACAATAGGCATAAAAGAATGGTCTGAACCGCATATTTCAGAACATTGACCATAATAAACCCCAGGTCTTTTAACTAAAAAACTCACTTGATTTAACCTCCCCGGGATTGCATCAGCCTTAACCCCTAAAGAAGGTACAGTAAAAGAGTGTATAACATCAGCACCAGTAATCACAACTCTTACTTGTGTATTTACAGGAACAATTACCCTATTATCCACTTCTAATAACCTAAAATCTCCACTACCTAAATCAGAGGTGGGAATCATATAGGAATCAAATTCTATACCATCATCTCCCATATCTGAATATTCGTAAGATCAATATCACTGATGACCCACAGCTTTAATAGTTAATGAAGGATCTATTACTTCATCCATAGAATATAATAATTGTAAAGAAGGAAAGGCTATAAAAACTAACACAACTGCTGGGATTAAAGTTCAAACTATCTCAATTACAGTACCTTCTACTAAATACCTGTAATAATGTTTATTTAAAAAAGAAGAAATCATTATTCAACCCACAATAACTAATATAATAATGATAATAAACATAACATTATCATGAAAAAAAATCAACTGCTCACCTACAGGTGAAGCACTATCTGGAAAAGTCAGGGAGGAAGGCTCCATACTATCTCCATAATACGGTAAAATAAACAAAGATTTAATCATATAGATTCACATAATACTAAAATAAACTTAAAAAACTCTTAAAGTTTATTTTAGTATCTCATAAACAAAATAAATATTAAGAGTAAATACCATAGGAGTTAGATAATATTGTAAACAAGATAAAGATAGAATATAAAATCTTTGCTATATTGTAAACAAATTATAAAAAAGAACTGAAACATCTTAGTATAACCATAAAAAATATTTGGAAGTATCGGCGAGAGAACCCAAAAATGATAATAAAAAAATTGAATTATACAAATAACATCTTTTTAACTACCTATAAAAAAAGTACTGTGAAGGAAATAAATAAATTATTCTTAACAATTAGTGATAAACACTTACCTTTTGTATAATAGGCTTATTAGAAATACCCTTAGCAAGTTAAAAGACCCAAAGAAATTAAAAAATAGTTAAGAAAACCCGAAACCAGACGATCTAATTGTGAACAACTCATAAGGAGTGAACTAAAAAATGTTGAAAAATTTTTAGAAGATTTGCAATTAGCAGCGAAAAACTAACCGAGTTTGGAGATAGCTGGTTTTTCACGAAATTTATATTAGTAAAGCTCTGCCCACCAGAAGTCAGATTAAAAGCTCTAACGTTTTTAATCTAAAGAGAAACAACTCTAATCAGAAATTTTTATGTACTAAATACAAAGAAAAAATTGTGAATCATACTAACGCTAAGAAAATAGGCTTAGAAACTGCCATATTTGAGAGAATACGTAATAGTTTACTTAAAGAAAAGTTTCACATAAAAATTAAACAAAATAAAAATATAAATTCTGAAATTCATAGTAGTGAAACATTTTATCAATAATAAAGAAATTTAATAAAAGAGACAATATAAGCATGAGTAAAACTAATTTATCCCTAATGTTTCTTACTTTAAAAATTTGAGTAAGGTAAACCAGACCCTCAATAAAAAAGGGGTTAATGTCTGAAATTCCGAGAAAACCGACAAAACTCATACTGTACCTAACTAAACCAAGAAGGGGTAAAAATAGGACTAATTCTACTTAAGGAATTCGGCAAATTTAATATCGACTGTTTACCAAAAACATAGCCCTTGATAATTATCAAAGGTGTAACCTGCCCAATGGTTTTAAATTTATTAGAAATAACTAATTCTAGAATAAAACTTAAAGGACGCAGTATCCTGACTGTGATAATGTAGCATAATCACTCGCCATTTAATTGATGGATAGTATGAATGGTTGAACGAATATTACACTGTCTTAAGTAGAAACCCAATGAAATTAAAATAATAGTTAAGATGCTATTTAAAACTGTAAGACGAAAAGACCCTATAGAGCTTAACTACAACCTTTTTTTACATTTTAAGGTCTAAAAAAACCAATTAATAAAAAGGCGGGTAGTTTAGTTGGGGCGACTATCTTTTAAAAATAACAAAGACAAGCAACGTTAAAGAAAAAACTTATTGTAAAATTTATAAATTTAACAATTACTAAAGTAGGCCATAATGACCCGCTAGGTGGAAATAATACCCCTAACGATCAATAAATAAAAGCTACCTTAGGGATAACAGGATAATTTTGTTTTAGAGATCCTATCGAAAACAAAGTTTGTCACCTCTATGTTGAATTAAGATATCCCGATAGTGCAGAAGCTATCAAAGGTGGGTCTGTTCGACCTATAAAATCTTACATGATTTGAGTTCATTCCGTCGCAAGGCAGGAAGGTTTCTATCTACAGTTAACCAAAAAGGGTCACTTAGTACGAAAGGACCAGTGCCACCCTAAAAAAATAAACCAATCTTTAACCAAAAGAACTAAC
>JAXGGS010263290.1:0-14802 GCA_035585475.1 Armandia brevis | reverse complement strand
GAACTTTTGTGTCGTGAATTTGCAGTGCTGTGGTTAAATAAATACAACTTTATAATCCAGTATTGAGTTGTGTTTCCATCATGATGTAGCCTATCCTACATATGCTGCTGCTAGCAAACATGTCATCCGCTTTAATTCAAGCGGCTTTTCCACATTAATGACGCAGTTGATTCAACTTTTCTTCAGCTATTAAACATCTTCATCATTCCCCAGAAATATTTGTTTTATAGCGAACGGTCGAAATATGTTAAACATGTTACCTAGATCTCTTGAATGTACCGCAGTGTCCTCAACAACATAACAATTTTAATTTTTTTAAATCGGAAGATGGTTTGCCTTTTGATAAGCCGCAATGTCTGATTTACACCGATGACGCCGGAAAGCTAGCGGTAGATGAGGGGGTTCTCCGGGAGATAACGTCTATAGGAGCACCGTTGATAGTGGCGGCTATAGTGGGGAGGTACAGGACCGGAAAGTCATACTTGATGAATCGCCTTGCAGGAAAGACTACAGGTACACATATACATCATATATTTCCAGCTCACTTAATATCGTTCAGAACAAAATGATATATCATATTAATATTGAATAGTTCTCTTTTACACGTCCGTCGTTATCACGCTGGGCTTTTCCCAAAGGTTTATTGACAGAAATATGATACCAAATGTATTAATATATGTCAAGATTTCATGAAATATGCGATGTCAACAGATGGGGAATGTGTATAGTCAAAGCCAAGACATTGAGGGCAATTGCATACTAAACTATTGTACAATACACTATTTTGAAATAATTGAATATTGTTCTTATTACTGTTAAACTTGATGACAACTTAGTATGATAAATTAAACGTTTGAGTGCCCTACAGTTTCTGTACTCTCATTCTAGGATTGCGCTTGTTTTCAGGGTTTCCTCTTGGATCAACTATTGACTCTAAAACTAAAGGGATTTGGTGTTGGGCTCGTGCATTGCCGAATGATAGATATCTGTTGTTACTTGACACTGAAGGATTGAGCGATGTCACCAAAGTAAGTTAACATGTTCAAGTTGGTTTTGTTTTACAAAAGGGGCACAGGAATCGTCGACATTTGTTTATCTGTTTTATTCCCAGGGAGATACAACACACGACACATGGATATTTAGCCTTGCTTCACTGCTATCAAGCGTTCTTGTATTGAACGTCCAAGGTGTCATAGATGATGACAGCATCACACAGCTTAAGTATGTATCAACTAGTTCTAACCATCACTGAATATTATGATGCGTGATTTAGATGACATGTTGCAACTTTTTTCTAATCTACATATATAGTTTCATCACAGAGATATCAAATCATATAAAAGCAAAAGAAGGAAGCAGTTGTCAAAGTGATGCATTTGACATGCACTTTCCAGATTTGATTGTCGTAATTAGGTAATCCACTTTTGTTTCTGTAACAAAACACCGTCTAATTTACCATGAGATGGTCAATAATTCATAATCCAAATTGTTGATCTTTTTGGAAATTCATACGATTGCTTATTGAAATGTATTGAATGAAATATGTCTTCAATTTGTTCAACAAATTTATTTCTAACAGAGACTTCATGCTAGACTGCAAAACTAACGAAGTTACTCTTACGCCAGATGAGTACTTGGAAAATTGCCTAACGCTTCGCACTGGAAATGATGAAAAAACCGAGCAGTACAACTTACCTAGACGCTGTATAAGGAGGTGCCAATTTTCATTGCCATTAATTTAATGTCCTATCATACAATCATACAGCATCGATTTGCCTGAGAATTCTTTTATTTCAATAGCTATTTTAAGAACCGCAACTGTTTTACTTTTGACCGTCCTACTCATTTACGGAACAACCTGAAGCATCTTGATCAACTATCCACAACAGACCTGTCCAACGATTTTGTTGAAGAAACAAATTTATTTTGCCAACACATTCAACAAAATGGCAAAATCAAAAAGTTGCAGACGGGAAATAACATCAACGGGGCAAGTAAGTACGTCATTGCGATTCGTATGATGTATACATTATTGGTTTACCCATCCCATTTGAAATGGTGGGTATATACAATATGGCAAAGTCTTTTGTTTGAAGATCGTGGTCTCGGGTTTCATTTTCGTAACATTCTTGAAATAAAGTGTTTCTTATGTTCATCACCTTTGTACATTATAATCACCAGTGTGGGCTACACTTGTCAATACTTACGTGAAGGCAATTCGAGACGGAGTGGTTCCATGCATTGAAAACGCCGTCACAGCGATGGCCAAAGTTGAAAACGAAAAGGCTTACCATGCTGGTATAAAACTTTATCAGAAAACTATAGGAACTGTTGAACTGCCGACAGAGGATGAGGAGACTCCAAGAGAACAACACAACGATGCCAGACGAAAAGCTAATGACATATTCTTAGAAAGGGCCATAACTACCATCGCTGAAGAGTTTAATGCTAAATTAAATGTCAGTGTTGCCTGTCCGATGATTATGACAATGATTTACATGCATTGTTCGGTAAAAAAATGAAATAATAGTGTTTTTTTCTTTTATCTTTCTAGTCTGTTATCGAAAAAATTTACCGATCAGTGGTGGACACAAACGAACTTCGGTCTACTGAAAATTGTAAACAAATACTTGACAATTTGGACATTGACATGGTCCATAAACTGCAAAGCGGACTTTATTCCAAACCTGGAGGATATCAATCCTTTTCCTCTGACCTAAAAAACATCCAAAAAACCTATGAAGAGACCCAAAAATTGGGAGTACAGGTTAAGCATATTCATTCTTGCCAAAGTAATTTGAAGAAATGAAAACTTTAACTGAATGCATTGGCACTAGGAAATCCTTTGAATATAAACTGCCAAAATATTCATTATATTTGTTTAAATGTTATAGGATATGTGAGATTACACCAGAAACAATTTTTCAGAAAGAAGAGGTGCTAGCAGCCTTTCTCTTGGAAAGGGGTCGACAGGGGCAAACTATCCTAGCGGCAGACAATCTGATCTCCCAGGAATCAAAACAACGAGAGCGTAATTATTAAATTGGATAATTGTTTATTCACGCGTGACATGAATACAATAGATTGATCTCCCTTTGGGCTTATTACAGTTTTTAATTGTTTCTCTTTTATTTTGCCCGTTAGGGGGGGGGGGGGGGGGATAGTGGTGGCAGGACGATTGTCCGCATGTTATGACACAATTGCGTGTGGCAGGACGTTTATTATTCTTAAATATGTTACAGGGGAGAATGCTGTTTCTTCTTTGCTAGACTTTTGACTGGATAAACGGGGGTGTGTTTTAAACATATATACAAATACTCGGCCTCCACGGCGTGTAACATCGTTTCCGTTATGCAACCATTTTCAGTATGTGCATCTATGCCAGAGATGTCGGGTGCCATGCAGATCGACTGGATTGTTCCGTTCCTTCCCTCAAACCTTACATACATATAAAATAGAGCCAGTAAATGGTCTGTTTTGTCCAGTATGATGCTGACATGGCTATAGACCATGAAGCAAATAACATCCTTTTGATTCATAGAATCTTTTGATTAACAAATACAGGGGTGTGGCAGGATAAAAATGAAACTTGACAATTTCTGGAAATTGCTGTTACTTGGAAACATTTGCGAGGAAGGGCTGTATGTTGGTTGAGGGTGTATCCATGGCACAAACACTCAATACTGTAATGTTTATGTGTTTACTGGGTGGGACATTTTGAAATGCAAATGGGAAGTACGGGTGATCTGAGGTATGGCCTGACAAATGTGTTATAATTTTGTTGTTCCCATACTGATCATGTCTGCTACAAGGTGAGGTGTTATTTGGACTTCGTATTGATTACACGATATGTTATTAATTCAGTTGCGAGTAAACGAGCTGAAGCAGCCGATCGTAAAAACCAATTGATACGAAGGGAATTCAGCCAGCTCGAAAAAGAGGCCAGGGAGAAGCAAAATGCCATGCTGGTAGGTCACGGATGTGTATTATCTAAGTCAGAGCTCATCATCGATTTAAGAGTGAAATGGTTTGGTTAAAATTTTGTAGGAGAATATTACCCAGTTAAACGAGAAACAGGCGATCGAAATGAAAGAAATGAGAATTCATCACCAACAAGTGTTGAAATCGCGCTTGGACGAACAACAACGATTACTCCAAGAAGGATTTAGAACAGTATGATCCATTTTCGTTTCTCGAAAAAAATGTTAAATTGTAATACATTTCATATCGTTAATAGAGTACTGCAATTATATAATCCAAAACATCTCTTTTTGAGGGAATTTCTTTTCGTAATTACAATGAAAGGTCATAAATTTGATCATGCAAAAATGTCAAGACTCGATTACTTTATATTCAAACAATATTCGAATTTAACGAAGTCAAATTGTTATCTACGAATTGTGCTGAATAATATCCAATGTCTCTCCTCAAAAATGCATCAATCGTTATAATTATCTTGGCAGGAAAGCAAGAAACAAAGAGCAGAAACACAGGAAATAATCAAAAACCTTCAGAGAGAACTGGATGATAAACTCGAAAAAAGTCTCATTCTACAAGCGGATAAATTGAGGGACATGTACACTGAGGTCTAATATCCTGCAATTTCACTTTCCCCTAGTAACATCACTTGGGGAACAATATCGTAATTTTTATCTATTTCAAATAATTTATATAGCAAATGAAAGCGCAAGAAAAACAGATGAACGAAAAAATCAGTGATTTGCAAGCAGAGGCTAACAAAGATTTAGATGCTAAGATTGAAACCGACAGAAAACGTATGAAGGACATTTTCAAAGAGGTATTATATATTAAACACGTCGCGAGGATATGACCAAGTTTGATACTGTCCATATATGTAGGACACCATGACAATTATCAGAGCCATGATTACGCGCAACATATGATTTCAAATATGATAAACATAACACTGCTTCGTATTTCATTCCAGCAGAATGATAAAACCAAGGAGTTACACAAAAGTGACCTTATAATGATGCAAACGATCTTGAATAAGCACAAAAAGCAACTCGATCAGGTGTGTATACATCTTATTGATCTTGACGAATACATGTCGATGACTGCATATATGTGGTGCATGTATGATTGCACCATCTAATACAGCTTTTTTGAAATAGTATTTAGCAGATGAACATAGAACACGCTGGACATTCGTTGCTGAAGTTAACATAATAATGTATCTGGTATAATTTACTTTAGCAAATATCAGAATTGGAAAAGGAGCATGCAGCGACCGTCAATCGACAAGACAGGGCTATAAAAGACCAGAAGGAAAAAGTAAAAAGATAAGCCAATCACACTTAATATCAGTCATTTAGTATGTAATGTAAATTTTATCAAAACTGCAATATTTACAGGCAAGTGAACAAAGAAAACAGATTGAAATAGCAGGTAGTCAAGAAATAATGGCTTTTATAGGAAACGTTCTCTCCGTACTTTGGCAGGGATTTAAGGTTATGTTTCTGTAAATATATTTGATCCTTCTGATCACAATGTCGAGTTTCTTGCTTGATCGTCTGCCACAATCTTCCACCGAGAATCACGACATTTGCTGGTGTAATTTAAAACTACATATAATTAGAACCCAATGGCAGTATGAACTAACTATGGTTGTAAAGCTTGGTAATTGTCATTCCGAGTAAATTGAAGTTATTCACCAACCAAACACTAGTATTGTTGATGTGCCGGCTGTGGTAGGAAATGTTTTTGTCTTTCTTGCATGAAGTCAATCAAATAAACTTATGTGCATGCTCTTGGATTGATGTATTACAGATGTATTCATCGCATATATCAGTGATATAATAAAACATGGATAATTGCAATATAAAATTTGACATTATCACCCCGAACCACCATCACATAAGCATACACAAACAATCAGGAAATAGCGCTAGGAGAGCGTGAAGTGCATGTAGGGGGGCGGAGGGCGGAGTATATTACAGGAAGCGTGCAAGGTTGGAGGGCAGGGGGATGGGCAGAAATACACGTAGCGCAGAATGTTTGCGGGGAAGAGAGCGTCAGGGTAATTGGTAGCGCATGACGTATGACAGCAGGAATTGCGTGTGATACCTGTGAGACGAAGTAGTACAGAAGTACAGTAAAACAGCAGGAAGATGAATGGGTAAGTAGTGCAACAGGAAGTGGAAACGGTAAGCTATGAGACGAAGACAAGTAGTACAACAGAAAGTGGAAGGGGTAAGCTGTGGTAAGCTGGGAGACGGAGATAAGTAGTAAAACAGGAAGTGGAAAGGGTAAGCTGTGAGACGGAGGTAAGCAGGTTAAATGGAAGTTCGAAGCGTTTTTTGTGTATTGTGAAAGGTGTCTAGATATTTGTTTATATAATTAACATTTGCCACATTCAACTTAAGGATTCCCCTTACATAGGATAAATAAGACATTAAACTTTTAAAACTATCCAGAATTTGATATTTTCCTCTCTTTGTATTGGAGACTACTATGCCAATTTTATATAATGATTTTGATATGTAACGTAAAAAGACCGATGAAAACGTAATCCAAGCAGTAGAATCACTTAATAAGTGATTGAAACAAAGAGTTCATAATGAAATGCAGACTTTATATACAATCGCTACTCAGGAATCAGGTATTACGTGACCTATGTTCCCCCACAATGTATCAATGAAATATCGTTGGAACCCATGAATATATATGGCTATTTTAAAAACGTCTGCAGTTACTTTAAAAGATTGAATACTAATGAGTTTTGATACATAAATGTTCAGTCAATCTATTGATAATTTCGCTGAGCGAAAAGTTTGTCTCCCATATTCGGGAGTTCTGGGCTGAATCGCTGGATTCTGAGACAACAGAAGCCTCTTATATGCGATTTTGTACCAGGTGGGCACAATTAAAAGTTTGACAAAGTGTCAGAATGTGAAATTTGTCGAACATTTGTAACTGGATCACGGAACTGGGTCACGCATGCGGGGCAACTGAGTCATACATGTTCGTTTGTGTTGTGGAGGGCGGGAAAGCTCTGAGGGAATGGTTGCGTCAGCGGATCACTTGGTGTGTATTTCCAACGGGGGAGGGGGGTAAGAACTCATAGTTACTAGCAATACCCACAGTGCGGTTAACGACTGGTAGTGTTAATAAATGGTACTGCATGAATCACGCTAGTGTAGAATTCGGGCTACAAAGACAACATATAACAATCCCACTCTGGTTAACAAGAACTTTCCTGTGTTTATTCAGTACCAGTGGTACATGATACACTGTGGTTTTTACTAAATTTCCCAAGTGCAGTGCAATCAGAAGCGCGCCATCTTATACCGTGCCTCACCGAGATTCACAATGGAGATCTTGGTCGGCCAACTGGGTCACGGTCAACGAGTATTTCCACGGAAGTCGCACCTCACCACCGGATTATAATCCAAGGGTGCGGTGGTTGTTCCGTGCATCTGGCATGTATCCCGGTTACATTACGCACTCACCGTATTCAGCATGCCAACTCGGTTGACAGCTGCCAATCAATAAGATGAGCGACTGAGTTGCACTCACCTGAGTACAGTCTTCAGCCGTGCATTTTACACTAGCTTGATGTGTCAAAATAGCCTCTTACCTCATTTGAATATTTGTAGTCTGTAAACGTACCTTTTCATCGCGAATTGTATATTGTTATTTAAAAGTTTATTAAATCATTCTCGAACAGAGTTATCTTGCTAACAAAAGGTACAGCTATTTACATTATCTCCTTTGCTTCGGGTTTAAACCAAAGTACAGAGTTATGGAAAGTTATGATCAGTTGAGTTGATCGTAGACCAGCATTCATCTCATTCAAGCCCGATAGAAAAGCCTTTTTCTTAATCTAGGAGTCGGATATCATATTTGCTCGATATATCCAGCTGACGACGAATTCTTGATTTCCATATGAACATTTGCTCAAATTCGTGATTTTTACCCTGTGACATGAAGGTGATAAATGTTACGAGATAATATACGAAATCGGTTTGATCATAACAGCTAACCAAACAGTGTACACATTAATCTGATCTTTCTATATATTGGCCGGACTCACTTGAAATCGAATGTGTTGCTGAGTATTTCTAAAACATTACTCATGAGTCCCTTGCCCAACACCGTTTGATTTACTGAGTTTAACATTACTGATAAATAGAGAATAACAATTCCCCTCTTTTTTTAATATGAGGGGGGTGGGGGCATGGGGTAATGAAATCTGCAGAATAATATGTTTATGTATTTGGATGGGTATGGGATCTTCTTGAAGGGGTGGGGGAAAGGGGGCTCTCAGGGAATGGGTGTTTTAGGGAATAGATTGGTTTGTTTCGAAGGGTTGGGGTGGGGGTAGCTCTCAGAAAATGGGTATGTCAGAGGATATATTGGTGAAGGGGTTGGGAGGCAGCTCTCACTGAATGGGTGTGTCAGAGGATAAATTGGTCTGTTGCGAGGGAGGGTTCTCGGGGAATGGGTGTGTCAGAGGAAAGATTTGTATGTGTTGCGGAGGGGGGGGGGGGGTCTCAGTGAATTGGTGTGTTGATGACCAGCCACTAATATAATATCTGTTATAGGGGGGAGCTCTCAGGGAACTTGTGTGTCAGAGGATAGCTGGGTGTGCTGCGGAAAGGGTGGGGTTCATCGGAATGGGTGTGTCAGTGGGATAGTTAGTGTGTTGTGGAGGGGGGGGGGGGTGGAGGTAGGAAGTTCTGATGGAGTGTGGAGAGGGGGCTCTGAGGGAATGGGTGTGTCAGAGGATATTGTGGTGTGTGTTGCGAAGGGGGGGGGGGGCTTCTCAGGGAATGGTTGTTCAGAGAGGATAACTTGATGCATGTTGCTAAGGGGAAGTGGCTCTCGAGATGTGGGTGTCAGAGGATGACTCGGTGTGTATTGCGCAGGGGGGTGGGAAAGCTCTCAAGTAATGGGTGTGTCAGAGGATTACTAGCAATACCCGCTGTCCAGGTAACTACAGCTAGTCTATATATAATTTCGCTAAACGATAAATTGTGCTCCTGATTTCTGGAGTTCTAGGGGAAATCGGCCGATTCTGAGTCGGCTGAATCTATTTATTTTCGATTCTATTTCCGTTGGGCACATTTAAATGTTTGATAAAATGTCAAAAAGCATGTTTTGCCGAACAATCGTAACTGGGTCACGGAACTGGGTCACACATGCGGGCCAACTGGGTCACACATGTTTGTTTGTGTAGCCGAGAAGCGGAGAGCCGGAGAAGCGGAGAGGCGGACAGGCGCAGAAGCCGAGAGGAGGAGAAGGGGAGAGACAGAGAGACGAACAGGCGGAGAAGCCTAGAGGGGGAGAGGGGGAAAGGAGGAGAGGAGGAGAGGGGGAGAGGGGGAAAGGAGGAGAGGGGGAGAGAGACGGAGAAGAGGAGAAGCCGAGAGGTGGAGAAGCCGAGAGGGGGAGAAGCCGAGAGGAGTAAAGGGAGGGAGGGGGATAGACGGAGAGGCGGAGGAGGTTAGGTGGAGAAGGGGGGGGGGTTAAATTAACTCCTAGCACTATTTCCAATAGTAACTAGCAATATCCGCAGCGCGGGTAACGACAGCTAGTATTTATAATGTTTCAAAAAGTAACAAATTGATGTGATTCAACTTCGTATTCCACTTATTTGGTGGAATACGTTGTCTAAATCGGCACTTGGCACTGATTATTGTAATAAGTTCAAGGACTGGATGGTTGCACAACCAAAGGAGTACATTATCAACATAAAACCGATGAGCTTAAAATGGTGCCATTTCGCAGGTTAGACTTGATATTGTGGTTCAAGCTAGATATAAACACGGCCAGAACTATGTATACTTTCCGGGTTTGGAGTGCATAAAGAAACACTCTCGTATTTCTCTCATACAAGTGACCCATTTACACTAACCCAATCAGGTTTGGTTTTATTACTTTTTCCATGTCGTGGAGATTCGATGTAGATTAGATAATCAAAAAACCCGACGTGTTTGTTTTCTACAATTCAATTGTATTCGTCTAGACATAACTGCATAAAAAGGGAAATAGATACCAACTAATCAAACTTTTTCTCATATATCATGGTCAGAGTATATTTAAGCTATTTCACACATTTGTAATCTCAAGCCGTCTGTGTGCCTATATGCGGATGCATCTCTGACGAGTTCTACACAATGCACTTCTCGGCGAAATATGTTAAACTATTATATGGAGGATCTGCTTCTCTCGTAACATGTGTGATGATTATTGTAATTGTAGTAATTCAGCCAGCAAAGAAAACAGCAGATATCGAGAAGGAATACAGTACATCGTACATGGGTAATAATATTTCACAATTTCAAATGTCTGTTCTTAATTTTAAGCCATACGAATGGCAACACATTGCTTTGATGTTATGTTTATTTCACAGAGGCGATGGAGATATTGGCAAATACCAATGGAAAATACCACACTAACGATGGTCAAGTAATTTATGACTGATGTATTTTGATAATATTTTGATATCAAACGGTAAAAACGAATATTGCAGTCTAACTCTTATCCTTCCAGCACTAATTACACTGCCAGATCCACAGGAGAAAGCTGTCCATCCTGTGGAATCAAAGAAAGAGAATCTGTGCAGCTTGTCTGCAGGATTGTCGCCACCTTGAGAGGTGAACCACCAGCGGTGGTGCATCAGTGGGGGTGAGCTGCTCTGCTGGCCGCAGTCAGATGGATGGCTTGTCTGGCTGAGGAGAGTTGACAACACGACGTCATTTAACGCGACCTGGGACCAGTATAAAAACGGGTTCGGAGAGCCACACGGAAACTTCTGGCTCGGGTTAGAAAATCTACATCTGATCACTAGTTCGGCACAGTTTAAGATGAAATTTGAAGTGAAATCCATGGATGCAGAGACCGTCAGCGGGGAATATAACAGTTTCACTGTCATGGGTCAAAATGCCAGCTTCAAAGCGATGGCATACGAGTATTCTGGAGACAAAATCTTCACGCCTGATTTGAACTTCGCTGGATGGAAATTTACGACTAAAGACAGAGACAATGATGTGGTAGAATCTGACAACTGCTCCCTGCTGTATGGAGATGGCGGTGGTTGGTGGTTTTACAGATGTGGGCAGATATTTGTCACAGCCAGGTACCCGACACACCAGACTGATGACTTTGGTCACCCTTACATGCTGTGGCATGATGCTTTCCGCAGACACAAGGAACCAATACTCTGGGTAGAGTTTAAAATCAGACCAGTTCATCAAAAATAAAAATTTTGATGGAATCAATAGCAACTTCGGTTAACATATACAAGACAAATAGACATCCGTTTGAAGACTTAAAATTATAACTGAATGTGTATTATATGGAAACATAAATATAGCACTAAATGTTATTTAATGAACCCTTTGTTTTTATTCGTATTCTAGTATTCCTACATTTAACATAGACAATTAGCTGATTTGTTTTGATTATATCAGATCGATCGTGTATGATTGCGTAAAATGCTAAAGGCATCTTCAACTTAATCACATTTCGATATAACCAACTTATGAATTCGTTCTACTTAAAACGCGTTTATGTTCATTGTGAAAGCAAGTATATTAACACATCAGACTAGGCCATGTAGAATTAATAAAATGTTTCCAAGGACCGCTGCACGGCTGAGGACCCCCCCACACACTTTTTTTTTATCCCCGATTAAAAAAAAGTAAAAAAAGCCGCCGGCACCACGAAAATCGTCAAAAAAATCCAACAAAACGTCCGCCCGCATCATTCGTGCGACAAAATAAAAAGCCGCATCCCGCACCACCTCTGAATGGGCCAAAAAAAGGGCCGCACCATCCTTGGCCCCTACCACAATAACTGCATCCCACATCGTCCCAAACCCAATGTTGATTATTTACTCGCATATATGTTGTTTTGAAACATGTTCGTCCCTGTATAACTGCAATTTCCTACTCCTTAGACACAAAATGCAGCGAAAAAAACAACAAAAAATGCCCGCAACACCATTAAAGCAAAGTAAAAGTGTCACCGTGCACCTGTCCAAAAGAAGGGGGGGCCGCCCGCCCGCACCACCACTGAGACGAAAAACAAAAGGGCCATGCCACTTTTGAAACCAGGAAAATTACTGCCACGAATCGCCATTTCTCAAGGTCGAAAACACTGGAGAAACAATTTATTAATTTTACGGGGCCCTAAGTTTCTTAGTACACACATTGAATATCAACAAAAGTTCAACACAGCAGAGGTGTGGAACTGCCCAGCAGATCCTCACCTCTTTATAACAAATCAATTAACCCAAGAGGAAGACCTTGACAGCTTGACCGGACTACTTTAAAAATCGTCGGGTTTTAATTACCAGTCCAACCTCGGCTATGAATAAATAGTGTAGTTAGAACGTTCGGGAAGACAGTACACTATGTTGCTCGCTGTTGCTGTGATGAACTTTTGATATCACCCAATAATAAGCACAGAGTATAAGGGGTAATATGTGTTATAATAAAGGGTATACGTAATCATTCAGCTAGCCTATACATTTTGGAAGAGATTGTAGGATACCAAATGTAGGTTGGGTTTTATTTAGTCCGAGCCCATAATTTTTACAATCTTAATTAGGACTCATTATAATCATTGATCTGACTCCAGGCGAAACACAATTTGGTCTGTATCAGCTTTTTGAACATTCGAAAAAAAGTAGAAAGCAGGGTGTGCCTGACCTTTTAAGTGTCTTGAAAAATATTAATTTTGATTTGTTTTGCAGCTTTCCTAACGTACAAATTGCAACGTATATGCCCTATTAAAATCTAAATCTAAATTAGGAGGTCACCTATTAGACAATTTAAACATTCAAGTCCTTTACGCTTTGAAGAATATCAAATGATAGCATTAACTAACACCTGTGAATTAACACATACAGTCTGGTTATCATGTTATCAAGGTATTATATAACAGATTTAGTAAATCCTTGTAAATTATTCACACATTCATAAGCATGGCACATTGGATACGGACAGAACAATGCAGCCAAGTTCCGCCTGGAAACTAGCATTCCTGTACTAGTCATGAAATACCTCGTTCACATGCCAGGACAGTACTGTATTGCTCATGGTAAAACACACTTTTTACTTACAGTGCTCAAAGAGTAATATAATACAAACACTTTGAAAATCGGGAATCCTGCATTAAGTAAATGTATTGCAATGTTCTTATGCATAGCTATATTTGTTGTTGTGTATTGAATGTATAAGATATCAATACAAGTCAAATATCGTTCTGGCGTGAAGTTGAATTCTCATCCATATCAACTGTAACGATCTTGCTCGGAGGCATATGCATAAACTCCTAGATCTCTGAGTGTTACAATACCTTAATATATACCATGCCGACTTTACCCGATGTGAAAGAGCTGCCTGAACGATTTATATGGCTGTGCTGATAACTCTAACCTCTCTGAGAGTCGAGATGGCAGCAGGAAAATGTGTCCTACCTACTCAGCTGTCAGTCAGTATGGATGTGGAAAACAACACTGTCGAGAAGACTATGGGTATCCCCACTTGATTGAGGTCTATACTTATGTCCACGAGGGTCACATTTCCTTACAATTATTTGTTTGCTGACTTTGCTGCTGGATTAGATTGCAAGAATTTTACGTCCAAAGGATGGAACTGTTGGTCCTAGTTTGTTGTCGCATGTCCTGGACACACATCCCAGTGGTTGCGATGTTCTTGTACCTCGACAATACTGCCAAATATCTTAATGGATCAACGGGGAGTACTAGTACCATGGGCAGTTGAAAAGTGTTGGCCAGCAGTCCAAGCCTGGTAGCTGTTCCAAATCAGCTTCAAATGTTGTACCGTATTGCCAGTCCGGGGATGAATCATGATATAATGAATAGTGGTAATATTTGCCTCACTGACACTTTCATACAGTGCAGGTTGGATTTCATTCAAGGCAGATTTGGCTTCCTCAGATAATAGCAGTTTAACTTAGTTTGACTTCAATCTGCAAAAGGGAATTCATCACCACATGTAATAATGACATTGGTTGGATATTTGTTGCCTTCAAGCATGGAATTTCTTCAATGGTGACTTTTTAGAAATAACAACTTTGAGAATAGAAGAACTAGGAGATTGTAAAAGCTTATAATTGTGGTGCTAGTAGGAACTTCCTAAATAACCTCTGGTAAACGTCTGATACAATGCAACGTAATATGCTTCGCTCTATAAATAACTTCGGGAGAATATCGAATTTCATTTAATTTAACATGACTATTATCACTAAGGCACTGTTCTTGTACCTCGGTCTTTGTGGGCAATACAACCACAGACTTGGTTTAAGGTGATGAATATTTGCAAACTATGAATGGAATCGGTGGCTGGTACCATGGGCTGTTGACGAGCATTGACCAGCGTTGCCAGGGGTTCTGCATCAGCTGAATATTCTGTTGCTCGGTATGAAATACTGAAGTGGGAAAATGCATCTTTAGACAATTATCCAGCTAGATTAAATACAAGCTTCCAAAATGTCAATATCGGACACACAGTTTGGTTTGATAGCGACAGCACAAACACAAATATAAACCGCTGAATGGTAGAACCTTGACAACTGATAAATTAGTTTTGTTAACTCAACCTGCTTACCCGAAGCAGTTTCTGATATTACATATCATGTAAAGGTTATTACAATACAGGATAGATTTACTGGCCATTTTTCCGTCATCGTGATTTGATGAAGTGGACAACTTTAAAAAATGGGACTATGAATGTCAAGTAAAATATGTAGATCTGGTCAGTTGCATAGCAATCTGTATTGAAAGTGTGCCAGTTATTTTTGCTAAAA